>SNQJ01S0212444.1:5293-15816 GCA_010110895.2 Picea sitchensis | reverse complement strand
CCCTTAGTATTTCACGATTTGGGTTTATTTCTACTAAAGCGTTTTCAAACTCTCAACCTTCGAACTCCCGATCCTCGATTTTCCGAAAAGTAAAAGTAAAAAATAATTATTCACCAATCTTGATTAATTAAAGCTTTAATGCAAATGATTAGCGCCTCACTAATCCCATTGCAATTTCATGATCCGAGGTTTGATTATGACATATCTTTTGACAACAGGATCCTCGAAGTTCCGAAATGCAAAATCACATTTTCTTTAAACAAAGTCTAAGATTAAGGTTAAGTTGTTTTCAAAACATGATTAGTGATAACTAAGCTGTTTTTCACATTTCGGGAATTGAGGAAGGCAACGATTGTCTAAATTCTAGTTTTGAAATCGCCGATATACGATAATATTAATGACGGATAAATGAAGATATTTTTTGATGCGAAAGTGTATCTCCAGGCATATCTTTCCATTAAAGCATTATTTTTTCATCACCTGTATCAGTACGCTCGTCATAACATAAATTAAGGGTTAATACAGGTCCTTTGTTTCGAACTTCATTCTTATCCTTTACATCTGTAGCAAATTACATTTATCCAGTTTTATACACATTTTCTCTATAAACAGGATTCTGGTCCAGTGCAAACATCATGGCACCTAAGAAGGCACCCAAGAAAAGTGAAGAAGTTGAAAAAAGATCCTATCCAGACGGAGACATTATATCTGATAGAATACTGCATGCCATCGATACCATCAAATCCTGGAGGCAGATTTTTGAAACTATTGATTATGAAATTAAGAATTTCCCTCATGTTGCCGACAACAAACTCCGAGACATAGCGGAGTCTGAGCTTCACAAAGTAGCTACACAACCATGACTCATGACTTATAACAACATGATCAGTTGAGCCTTAGAGAGAACAAACATGTAGACGAGAAGCATTTTGGACAGCCGAGGGGTCGTCATTGGCTCTTTCATACTGAAGCATATACAAGTAATGTATAAAATGTCTCCCAGTCCCAAGTATATTTATAATAAATATTTCGTGAGTGACTTTCAAAAGAAAGAATGTTTTGAGTCAAACCAAACGTATCGTGGCATAATCAAAGTCTGGTGGAGACACGAAGAAAAATTCAGGGTCGACACTCATGGTATTTATGCCACAGCCTCATTAAATGAGTATATGGTCTATGTGGTGATGATGTTATGTAGACATTTTTGGGAAGAAAAGTTCTATCCATTTCCCTGCAGAATGGGTACCTCTTTTGCACGAGGAACCATAAGGTTACAACTTCAATTGGGATAAGATTTTATATGATAACATAGAGAAAGAGGTCATGGAATATCAGACTGTAAGATCCAAAGGTCGACCAGTAGCCTTTTATATGTCTACATACATCATGGATGTTGTATGCTTCACAAATCCTTTCCCTTTGATGAATTGGAGTTGGAATCCGACTTACCCAGAACCTATTCATGAATATCATTCTAAACTTTGGGAAGAAAACGCCAAGGACTCATTCTATGAAATCTGTCATTTCATGGTGATACCACTACAAGAGATGCTGTACATCTGTGCACCTCCCCACATTTTAGAGTTGGTCATAGGAAGCCTCAGGGAAGTTGTTGACTGGTTTATAGAGGAGAATTTCTCCTACATCAGAGTTTTCGGATGTTCAATCCCTCCACATGTACTCCCAAAATTACTCCCTGACAAACTAGTGTGCAGGGAGGTAGCTCATCAAATAGTAACAAGTGGAATTGGGATAGAATTAAAGACGAATCAAAAGAAGTCTTGGCCGGTTTTTCCCATTCATATTGGGAAATTTTCACTACTCAACTTGGGTCATTCCAAAGTTGAAGCGACAACGCTAGAGGAGTTCAAATTGGTAGACCTCGAACACAGGAAGAATGGCCCTTACCAGTTAGTGGGAAAACACATGGCCCACTGTAATATGAAGGCTTATGAACATGAGAAGTCCCCTTGTGATGACATGTTCAAAGGGACTAGGACTTATGAGGAGGTGTTAAAAGGGTAGAGACACTGTCGTTCAACTTGCAAGCTAGTTTTCAGACCTTCTAGAAGCATAGATAGAGTGGTCTGCCCAAAGTACTACAAAGAGAAGCAATCACCCTTCCTCAGGAACAAGAAGATACTCCTCCAGGATTCGGACAAGAAGCACATGATAAAGTCAATCCCGAAGAAATTCCACAGGAGACTGAAAGGTATTCACAAAATGAAGAGGCCTTACAGACAGAAAATCCAGAGACGGAAAGAGAGAAGAGGTCGATGAAACCTCCCGAGTCCAGTAAGTCCACTCCCCATTCATCACGTACTGTTGATTTCAATATACCTAAGGCCATAGGAGAAACAATATCTATAGAGCTAGGAAGTCCCATAGCTTCCTTAACCCCTTTACAGTCTGCCTTTGGACTCCCATAGATGGGAGCCATATATGTTAGTGATCTCACCCCTATCTCCAGAGATGAGATCCCTCCTTCTGATTATTATTTTAGCAAAAAGAGGAAGGTTTTCCTAAAAAAAAATATGTATATGAGAGAGGGGGGTATGGTGAAGAAGCATAGGGTCTTGGTATATGGACAAAATTTGAAGGAGGAGGATTTCTCTATGGAGATAGCAGGCTCCATGGGAGCCATGGAAACAACAAACCTTTTTACTCTGGAAAAAATGAGAACAAGGATAAAGAAGAGTAACCACACAATAGCTCAATCACAAGACCAATTAAAGAATGATGAGAAAAACATTAGAGAAGAGGTGAAAAAAATCTTGGAGTAGGCCAGAGTTGTTGGAAGGAAAGAAATTCAATCACTCAAATCAAGCCTGGATGAAATGAACCAGAGGAAACAAGGAAGTCAGGTGCAGGTTACTCAGCAAAAGGAGCTCGTAAAACAACTATAGGCTAAGTTAAATTTGACAGAAGTCTGGGTTGTATACTTAAACGCTTTCCAAACCCTCTCGCTAGAAGAACATACAAAGATGGAAGCCGAGCAACATAAATTGATCTCCAAAATAGAGATCATCCAGAATTACTTTCAAGAGGTAAGAAAATCCTTTGATAATATTATTTTACAGGAAAAGGAAGTTAAAGCAGCAAGGAATGCCTTCTAGAAAGCAGTTGCATGTTCAGGAAATAGAGAGATGTCAAAAAATCTAAAGCTTTCTGTCACAAAATAGATAAGAGGAGACATCATGCTCAAGGTATGGGAAATAGACATATCTGAAAACAAGAAGATAGTCAAAGAAATCAAAGACGACTGTGAGGGAGTATTTGATTCTTTGGATAAGCAAGCATTAGGTATTGAAATAAATGATTGCTCTGAGCCACTGGGGCAGATAAACATTGTGAAACAATAGTTGAACTGCAAAGAGAGCTTGAAGGATATTCAGGAGGAAATTTCACAGTTGAAGGAAATCGATGCCAACCTAATAGAAAGATGGCTAGTACAACCCAATTTAAAGTTGCAAATGATCAGGTTTGCTGATAAAGGTTTTTAAGAGCAGTTTCCAAAGGTCCAAAGAAAGTTTTATCTGTTTGAAGCTAAGGATCTTCCGACACTTCCTGGAAATTTTGTTTATTTTCTGGAGAAATGTATTGAATGTATAACATCAAAGGAGGGAGAGACTTCAACTAAAAAATGAAGTATCATTTGGAAGCTTATACTATTGAAATGATAGACAAACAAAAGTTAATCATGCAACGGTTAAGGTTGCAGTTTTGTAATTATTTTTCTCCTAAAAAGTAGGAGATTGCTAACCATCAAGTATTGATGACCTTGTATAAATACCAGGAGCGAAGACTGAAATAGGGGATTTTTTATTTCTCTAAAAAGGAATTTTGACGAAGTAATTTTCAAGAGACTCTGAATTAATAGAAATGAAGATTGAAGATTCCATATTTTGTCAAGTCTGAGTTATGTGTTCCCCTGTCTTTTCATCTTTCTTTCATATATCTAATTGATGAATTCTTGGCTACAATTTAGTACAACCTCTACTGTGGAAATTATTATTTTTGTTATTTAAATCATTTATAGTTTTTCCTTTGTATCGGTTATCAGCAGATACAAGACCTGTAAATGTTTAGATTTCAATATCATATGCTTCATTAATATTTTTCTTGTTTCATAGTCTTCTGTTACAACGTGAGATTCCTCTTAAATTGATGCCTCACCTTGTTAATAGCTTTATGTTTTTCCTCATATCATGCATGTTTCCTTTCCTTTAAATTTAACTCAGATACAAGAAACGACCTAAAATTTAGTCATCCTATTAATTCATGTTTTAAAATCATTCTCTTTACATTGTGAAATAGAGATAACGAAGCCTAAAAAGAAAACACATAATTGTATCTTATTTACCTTTATTCTTCATGATAGTACTAGTTTCAAGGCATCCTAACATCGAACCTGGTCTTTCAGATCAAACCAACATCACTCTAAATTTATTTAACACTATATTATAAACAACAAATAACCGGGTTGAGTTAGAACGTTCATGGGCAACAATTGAGAGAGATACCAATATTTAGGAAAACTTGGAATTTTGACAGAGACAGTTGAGAAACCAACTATAGTTCTCACCTTTTCATCATTGATTTTTCTATACTCAACTTCCTCTGTATTTTCATATGCCTTGACAGTATACTTTAGAGCCTTAAAGCATAAACTTAGGAACAACATTTTCATCGACATCATCATTAAGAACTACATTGCCTCCTATGCCTGGATCATGATCTTCTTCGTCTTCTTCGTCTGTCGACCCTGCATGATCTTCCAGCTTTGTCTAATCTGGCGAATCTTCTTCTTCTCCAATATCATCTTCTTCCTGTACATGAGTATATTTAACTGGCCTTGCTCTTGGATCATATCTAACAACAAATGACCAATCCCTCTCACCTAGAACATTTGAGTAAAATAGTTGTTCACATTGGATTGGAAAAACATAGCGATCATCTCCTCTTTCAAACACCATTGTTTTAATCATCATAAATCTGTTGGCATGCTGAATAACAGTTCTTTCCTCATCGCATTCATGCATTCCTAACCTATACCATCTGACGTCGAACATAAATAATTTTTAAGGAATTAAAGTCACACTCAAGTATATCATTCAAATACCCATAGTATCTATTTTCATATTCTCGGGGATGTCTGTCACTCCTAGAGAAAACATTAGTGACCTAGAATACTGCAATTATCCCACTATCAACAGTTTTACTAGTTTCATCCAACTGTTTGATGCAAAATTTACGACCATTGCACCACATGGCCTTGTGGTGTTTGAACTGCAATATGCGAGATATGTAAAAGATGCATTATCAATTAATAAATTAACATATAATTTATATAACTTGGAAAGTATCTAAAAACGACAGTACACATGTAGTCACATTAATATAATATAAAATAACTGAATAAAATGGGTGAATTTGCTTGCCTGTCCATCTTTCAAACCATATGCTAAATCAATTTCCCTTTGCATAATATTGGAATCTACATTAAGACAAGCTTTTCTAACCAATTCAGATAGTCGTTGCCATGATAACCTACCACCATAATGTTGTTTACATATTTCAATCCATACTTTCTATTACACATCAATATTACTCAACTGGATAAGTGTCGCATGTTCCTCTCAACTGTCGTAAGTGTCGCATGTTCCTTACAACTTTCGCAAGTGTCGCAAGTTGTTCAAAAGTGTCGCAAATGTTCTTCAAGCACACTGACATAATAACGACACTAAGGAGGAACTTAAATTATCTCATACACTTGATTTGGAGGAAGGAAAATGATTAACTGAAGTCAAGAAACTCTTATCACCTGAAAGGAGCCCTTAAAATAGGATTTTGAAGGAGAGCGCTCCCCTATGGCATCCTTAGGAGCGTTGGCGCTCCCCCATAAGCTACTGGGGATCGTTATAACAACCAACCACCTCTCTAAAGGAGCACTAACCATCCTTAGAGCGTTGTCGCTCCCCTTGAGCCTCCTAGGGAGCGTTATAGCGCCCTGATGCCCCTTTTGAGGGAGCGCTATTTAATTTGAGGCAGTGGTTGGCCCGTTGAGGAGAATAATGGGAGGATCTCTCAAGTTTAGAAGGAAGTTGCATTCGAATTCTTGGTTCCATCAGGAGATCCCTGATATAAGGAAGGGATTCCTCAACTTATTCTAAAGATAACTCAAGAGGTTAAGATTTTCTTAACCTATATAAGCAGGCTCTATGATGGTGAAAAGGGGGGAAGAATTGCTAGCATGAAACCTATGATCTCATAGGAAACACACAGTGAACTGGAGGAGAGTAATCATTGAAGATGTTGTCGTCTAGATCATGGATATTTAGAGCAAGGGTTAAGACGAAGAGGACTTGACGAAGTTGTCGCATTCACATCTACGATTGTAAGTAATTGTTGTCACTGTTCTCATTAATATGACACGCTTGGCCTATTTCTTTCTAGTTCGTGTTTAATCTCATATGAACTTATCTATGATAGACAGATCTATTTTGAGCTAATGTCAATAGAGTAGGAAGTGGTTGTACTGTTGTTTGTCTACAGGGCTCATCGAGGAGCGACCGATTGGAGCTCAACTCGGAGCGTGCAGGGACAAACGTCGATAAAAAATACTTCTGTTTTCCTTCCTCCTCATGCATTAGTTTGTATAGATCAGAAAGGAAGTCAGTGTCCATGTTAAGCATCTTCTGTCTTAAGAGTTAAGAGTCTAGCTCTTAAGAGGAGATCTACCTGTCCGCAGTGAGATTTTCCTTCAACAGAAACTGACGACTCCACTGGGGACACCATGCTAGGTGACACCATGCCACTTAGCCCAGCCGAGGCCGCATACGTAGCTATTCAATCCGCCTCTCCCTCCCTGGACAACACCCATCTATTGGCACCTGATGCCTACTCGATGCCGTCATGGTTGGATTCCCTATCGTCCACAATTGACTACATCTCCCAAATTTTCCCTTCCGATGAATCTATCATGGAGATGCTTAGTATTGACGATGTACCTTGGGATGATAACCATCATCGATCCTCTTTTCTTCTGCCTCTGGAAGAAATTCACCAAGACATACACTCTGTCTTCCCTCCTGATGTTACCCATTCTCCACAATCCCCCATCCTCACACAAGATACTCTTTCTGAGGGGAATATGGGTAATATCTCTGCTACGATCGTTATTGATATTTCGACCAAAGAAGGCGTTGTGGAAAAAATTAACCTTGGTGCTAATTGCACACCTGAAGAAGTGGTATATTACATCACTCTATTTAAAGAATTCCGCGATGTCTTCGCATGGAGCTATGAAGAAATTCCAGGAATCGACCCTTCGATCGTCGTGCACGAAATCAAGACTTACCCAGGTGCGAAACCTATTCGACAAAAACTCCACCTGGTTCATCCCAAGAAAGTCGCAACTATAAAGGCAGAAGTTGAGAAACTTTTAAAATCTGGCTTTATCTATCCCATCCCTTTGACAGAATGGGTCTCCAACCTTGTTCCGGTAGCCAAAAGACAAGGGAACATCCGTGTTTGTGTTGACTATCAGGATCTCAATAAGGCTTGTCCAAAAGACAACTACCCTATGCCCTTCATCGACCAGATCATTGATAATTGCGCTGGGAGCATAATCTTCTCCTTCATGGATGGTTTTTCCAGGTATAACCAGATCAAAATTTTACCTGCTGATCAACAGAAGACCACCTTTATCTTCCCATGGGGCACTTTCGCCTATCAAAAGCTACCTTTTGGTCTCAAAAATGCTGGTGCTACTTTCCAGCGATCCATGTCGTACGCTTTCCATGATATCAAGCATATCGCAGAACCTTACCTCGACGACTTACCTGCCCACTCATCCAATCGATCCGATCACATCGATCACTTACAGGCTATTTTTCTTCGATGTCGGTTCTACCATATCCGCTTGAACCCACATAAATGTATTTTTGCTGTCGAATCCAGTCGACTTCTCGGTTTTATTGTCTCTAAAGACGGGATCAGGGTGGATCCCTTAAAGATCAAGGCTATTCTAGCCTTACCCCCGCCCACCAATTTAAACCAACTCCAAAGTTTGCAAGGCAAAGAAAACTTCCTTCGCCGTTTCATCTGTAACTACGCTGAGATAACTAAAGGATTCATGTGGTTACTACAGAAAAACACCCCTTTCATCTGGGATGACATCGCTCAACGGTCATTTGACGCTCTCAAGCATGCCTTGACCCACGCACCTTTGTTACACCCTCTGGAGTATACAAAGGACTACATCCTTTACTTAGCCACCTCCACTTCCACTATTGCGATGGTGCTAGTTCAAGAAGACACCAACGGTGAAGAACATATGATCTATTACCTAAGAAAGAGTCTATCTGGACCCGAACTCCGATATTCACATGTAGAGAAACTGGCTCTCGAAGCCATCATCGTTGTCCAGAGATTCCGCCATTACATCTTATTACGCACCACCACGGTGATTGCGGACTCCAACCCCATGTACCACGTTTTGACCCTTCAAGTACTTGGGGGAAAATATTCTAAATGGATCGTCATCCTTCAGGAATTCGATCTCGAATTTACAAAGTCCAAATCCAAAAAGTCCCTGGTGTTTGCAGAGCTTATCTGTGTTCTCCCTCCTGCTGATGAAGACATCGAACCTAGATATTCTCTCCCCGATGAAACCCTTTTCCTCATCAACACCTCTGATCCTTGGTATGGGGACATCCTCCTATGCCTCCAAACCCAATGCTTTCAACCCAACATTTCCCGCGAAGAACGTCGACGTATTCGCCACCATTCTCGTCGTTATCTTATCGTCAGTGACACCTTGTATCGCTGTGGTATTGACACCATCCTTCGATGATGTCTGATTCATGAAGAGGTTGAATGTGTTCTGAATGATTGTCACCTTGGCGCCTGTGGTGGTCACCTTTCTGGGATGGCCACAACCCAAAAAGTCCTACGTGTCGACTACTTTTGGCCCTCAATTTTCAAAGATTGTATTGAGGCAGTAAAAAAATGCCCACCCTTCCAAGTCTTTAACAAGAAGGCACGCACCCACCCTACTACGCTGCACCCCATTATCACCATCGACCCCTTCGCTAAGTGGGGCATCGATTTCATGCAATGTAAGCCTACCTCAATCGAGGGGCACGGTTATATAATCGTCGCCGTCGACTACTTTACAAAATGGGCTAAGGCTATGCCTACCTTTCTGAATGATGGTCGTACCACAGCTCTGTTTCTCTTTAACCATATCATAACTCGTTTTGGTGTACCACGCACCATTTTCACTGATCACAGTGCACACTTTAAGAACCAGATGATGAGTGAATTGCATGCCAAGTTGGGTTTTCTCCATGAACACTCATCCCCATACTACCCGCAGGCCAACGGACAAGTTGAAGCCATCAACAAGGTCCTCAAAACCATGATTCAATGCATGGTAGGGGAAAACAAGACATCCTAGCATCTACAACTTTTTTCCACTCTCTAGGCTTACCGTACTTCCGTGAAAACCACAACTGGGTTCACTCCTTTCCAGCTAGTGTATGGCATCGAAGCCGTTTTACCAATCGAGTGTGAGATTCCATCTCTCAAACTTAAAGTAGAACTCCTATCCCATACTTCCGTCGAAGAAGAACACTTCTTATATCTATCCAAACTGGACGAGACATGTCATGATGCCGCTCTCGTTAACGAGGCACATCAAAAACATATTAAAAATCAATACGACAAATTCGTCCATCCCCGGACTTTTGTAGAAGGAGATTTAGTCCTCGTCTATGACCAAGCTCATGACAAATTGGGGACAGGTAAGTTAGAACCTCTGTGGCATGGCCCTTACATTGTGAAACGTGTCCTACATAGAGGCGCCTATGAGTTAGTATATTATGATGGAATTTCCCTAGGAAAGCCCCAAAACGGGCTTTACCTTAAGAAGTACTATGCCTAGATCTCCCAGCATGGGTACTTTGTACATTATTGTATTTTAGTTTGGTGTGACTATTTCTTTCGCGTGCTCGAGTATTTACCTTTTCCACTCATACCGTGCCTTGTGTTTTGATGCACAGATGACGTATTCCTTTCCTATCTTTTTCGAGTTTGTGGATGGCGCTAGTCGACACACTCGAAACATTGCTTCAGCAACATGGATCATTTACCAATTTGACGAGGTGGTGAGTTCAGGAGGTATTTTCTTAGGACCAACAACTAATAACATGGCAGAATATCATGCTGTCATTGGACTTCTGACCCAAGCCTCCTCCCTAGGTATCTCTCGCATCATTGTTTACTTAGACTCCCAACTCGTGGTCTATCAACTCAATCGAATCTATGCTATCCGTAGTCCTATCTTGCTACCTCTCCACCTACAAGTTCGCCGTCTTGAATGAATGTTTGATTACATTGAATATAGACACATTCCAAGAGAAATCAACAGTGTTTCGGATTCGTTAGCTAATTACATCATGGATCAGTATCTCGCCCACATATAAGCTTTAAGGAAAGCAAAATTGTACATCACATGT
>SNQJ01S0212443.1:0-15816 GCA_010110895.2 Picea sitchensis | reverse complement strand
CTAATGGGTGAATCTTGTGATGAAGGTGGGCCCTCCCTTCTCACAAGATTCCCCTGGAATGGGAAAGCTTAGAGACGAATAATCAAAGCAGTCTTATATTCATCTGTTGAAATATCACATTACAAATTGAAAGAATAAAATACATCCTGCTTCTCTGGAGTTGCTTCAATGTGTCAAAACTTGGATATCTCGAATGGTGATTTCCTCTGATTTAAAGAGGAAATCCCTTCGATACAATCATTACAATGCATCTCAATCCAATCCTAGATCGGATCTTCTTTCTAAATTAGCATAGGATGTCCTGATTTCACGCAACCAAATGCCGACCAAGGTATTGTTGTTACGGCTGGTGTAACAGCTTCTTCTCATCATTGTTGATGCTGTTTCAGCTACGTGAATTGCGCTTTGACTATTGACTGCTGACTGTGGCGGCTTCCTTGTGTTTCAGCATCGTCGGTTCTGGCAGTTTTAGCATCTGCAACTCTGGACTGTGTGATAGCTTCCTGTTTCAGCATCTTGCGACCTCGGACTGTATGGCTGCTCCGCGTTTCAGCATCTGCGATCTCGGACTGTGTAGCAGCTCCGTACTTCAGCATCTGCGATCTCAGACTGTGTAGCAGCTCCGTACTTCAGCATCTGCGACCTCGTACTGTGTAGCAGCTCCGTGTTTCAGCATCGGTTCTGTGTTTCAGCAATAGGCCTTGAATGTTAATCTGCAGTTATGGACACTTATGCACTTCTAATCAATAGTTAAGTACGAGAGTGATGTAAAATATTATGCAAAACAGATTAAACGTGTAGTGATGAGAAAGGACGTTGTATACCTTGGAATGATCAGATGGAATGATAGTATAAGTCTAAATACAGGTGATCCAGGGTATAATAATGGAAAAAAGTATAGGCAAAAAGGTACAATATGAGGTCCTAACAGGATGGAGTTTGAAAAATGCGATGTAAAATTTGGCATACCATAGGAAAAAGGACTAGAGGGGATATGTAATGTCCCCGGCCGTCATCCCACCCCAGTGGCTAGGCAAACGCTACTATGCAGAACAACATTATTTTATGCTTAATTGATAACATGCATTTAAAACATGTTAAAGACATTTAAACTCAGAGTCAGCATAAAATTACTACTGACATAAATAATCCATGGAATTAGCATTCATTCATATGCACAACAGAATAAATGATAAATATAAATACACAGGCATGCAACACATAATTAAAACATCATCTGGTACTTATCTTTGAAATGGTGGTAATTCCACCAACCACGTGTAGGCCTTCCATGAACCTCCCAGCCTTAGACCATGCTTCTCATCAAGCTCAGCAGTGGGTCACCCCCAAGTTGGGACTAATCTCCACCCCAAGGTAAGGAATCCTAGGCTAGGCTAAGGTAAAAGGGAAAAAAACACAGAATGACTGGAAGGATTCTTCCCAGGATGCCATCTTACACCCACTACTCCCGAAATCTCATTCCCCACATGCATGTTCCGCCCGGGAGTACACACCTTCAGAAGCACAGTCCATCGGTGCTACACCTCCCTCTCTGGGTCTCGGCAACAGGCCAGATCGGGAAGTCTTAGAGCCCGAATCTAGTGCTAGACACTCTCTGGAAGAATCAACTTCCTAGCAAACTCTCTCACCTGGAAAGAGTTGCTCACAGGCCTGACAACCTGCCTCTTCCAACAACAATCACCTCCCTCACCTGGAGAGAGGTTACACACAGGCTAAGCATGAACTCACACTGGCCAGTAAGCCACGCACATTCCATCACTGCATGGCCACAACAACCAACTAGGAAAACAGACATGGGCTTCCCAAATAGGCTCAACAATCATGAAATAGACTCACGGTTTTGGTTTCGGGATAACACAAGGTGTACAGAGATCCCACACACAGGCTCAAACTGTTCAGACAAAGGTTGTACCAGCTATCTCAGAAATCAACACATGATTTTGGCTTTCAGGGTTGCACTAGGGTGTTCTTGCAAAGGTCCGATTGTTCACGTACAGACAGTCAGGTAGAATGGAGGAGGAACCCCCATCATGGCTCAACTCAGCAGTTTGGACAGAGGATGTATAGGCTATCTCAAAAATCAACACAGGCCTCCAGTTTCAGAGCTGCATGAGGCTTACAAAATCAGACACAAAGATCCTTCTATTCAGACAGTGGACGGCCCCCCTCCCCATGGAGGACGAACCCCCTCCACGGATCAATATTTGGGTAAAAATGCATGTGCCTGGGTTGACACATGTTGCCCATGAAGTTGCATGCACTCCATCAGCATGTGTTCCTCTCCAGGAACTTAGGACAAAACATATATTTCACATGTCTTTTGGAATAATATTAAAATATTATTCCCTAAGGACTTAAGCCCCTAGGCTCAACACTTATTCCCCTTTCCCACCTCCAGCCCCTAATCCCTTGCCCATTCTATGGAATCTTAGTCCCCCATAACTCATTCATCATGGTCGGTTTGCACATGGTGGTGTTTATATTTTTATTAATAATGTGCATAGATACATGTACAAAATCAGGCTCTTAGCCTTCAACACTTAGGTTCTCTGGCCTAACAATCACATAAGCCCACCAGATTATATAAAATTGGCTCACCAACCTATAAAACATAATTACAATTCATTTTAGAAACATGATTTACAGCAGGTCTCGGCCTTGGGGACATTACAATCCCCCCGCCCCCCCTTATTTTTGCACTGTCCTCAGTGCAACTTTACACTGCATCTGCAAGATTTTCAAAATTTTCAAAAAGATTCAGGTACTCTTCTCGCATAACATATTCATTCTCCCATGTGACATCCTCAGGACCGTACTAGGTCCACTGTACCTTTACAATCCCTATAGCTTGATTCCGGAGCTATTTATTTTTCCTATCCAATATGAGCACAGGATGCACTTGCAGAACACCTTCTGGTTCCACCTGAATCACATTCCAATCGATAACATGATTATCATCAGGTATATATTTATTAAGAAATGAAACATGAAACACATTATGTACAGTCATTGATGCAGGTAATGCAAGCTTATATGCAACTGGCCCAATCCTTTCCAGGATTTCAAATGGCCCACAAAACCTAGCTTCCAACTTGGCGCAACTTCCCAGCTTTAGGGAACTCTTGTTAGTTTTCACTTTCAGGAAAACATGATCACCCACTTTGAAATCTCTATGGGTTCTGTTCTTATCAGCATAACTTTTCTGCCTGTCCTGGGTAGCTTTTAAATTATGTTTAATTTTTATCATTTGGTCCTCCATCTCCTTGAGCAACTCTGGCCCAAATACTTCTCTATCAGCTGGATTATCCCAGCTCACTAGAGTGTTGCACTTTCTTCCATAAAGTGATTCAAATGGGCTCATCTTCAACGATGCATGATACCCATTATTGTAGGTGAATTCTACCAAATGCAGGTAGTCTTCCCATCTTGATGGCTTGTCCATCATGTACATTCTCATCATGTCCTCTATAACTTTGTTCACCCTCTCTGTCTGTCCATCAGACTTGGGATGATAAGATGTACTAAAGTTCAGATTCGTTCTGAATTCTTTGAACAATCCTTTCCAGAAATTTGAGGTGAATTTCGGGTCTCTGTCAGACACAATCATTTTAGGAATTCTGTGGAATCGTGCGACTTACTTCACGAAAATATCAGCAACATATGCTGCCTTGTGAGTAGTTTTCAATGGAATAAAATGGGCATCTTTTGTAAGCTTGTCCACCACAACCATGATCGAATCCTATTGCTTGCTTGTTCTGAGCAATCCTGTAATAAAATCCATGGTCACCACTTCCCACTTCCATTCAGGAATGGGCAAAGGTTGCAGCAACCCTGCTGGGTGCCTATGCTCAGCTTTAACTTTCTGGCACTCCATACATCTGGCGATGTATTCAGCGATCTCTCTCTTCATACCTGGCCAAAAGTAATGGATTTTGACTTCTGCCACAATCTTTTGATATCCAGGGTGTCCACCATAATTCATGTTATGCATTTCTCTTAGAATCACAAGTTTCAAACCCTAGACATTGGGTATGTACACTCTATTTTTATACAGAAGTATTCCATCAGCTCCCAAGATGTAATTTCCCTCCTTCTGTGGTCTCTCTCTCTGCTGTAGCTTTTCTACCAAGTCTCTGTACTGCAAATCTGCATTTGTAGCTTCCAAAATTCTATCTTTAATATCAGTCATGTACATGCTAATGGTTGTAGCATGTAATTCATGCACTTTTCTGTTGAGTGCATCAGCCACCTTGTTTTCCTTCCCCTTGATATGCTTGATATCAAAGTCGTACTCACACAGAAATTCTAGCCACCTACTTTGTCTAGCATTTAAAGTTGGCTGATCAAACAAATATTTCAGACCGTTATGGTTTGATCTGAGTTCAAACCTCCTTCCCATGAGGTAATTCCTCCATTTCATCAGAGCATGAACTATTGATGCCAACTCCAAATCATGAGTGGCATAATTCTTTTCATGCTCTTTCAGCTTCCTGGACTCATAATAGATTACAAATCCATCTTGGCTGAGAACTCCTCCCAACCCTTCCTTACACGCATCTGTGCACACCACGAAATCTATATTTGGATCTGCAATCCTCAAGATTGGAGCGTTGGTTAATAGTTGTTTCAATTGTTGGAAACTTTTCTCACACTCTTTAGTCCACTGAAACTTTTCCTCCTTCCTTTGCAAGGAAGTGATAGGGTGAGCTATCTTTGAGAACCCTGCGATAAACCTTCTGTAATAGCCCTCTAGACCCATAAAGGATCTAACTTCCACCACATTCCTTGGCACTGACCATTCACTGATGGCCTCAACCTTCTCAGGATCCATGGCGATCCCTTCTTCTGAAATAATGTGCCCCAAGTAATGGATCTGCCTTTGATAAAATGAGCATTTGCTCAATTTGGCATACAGTTGGTGTTCTCTCAACACTTGCAACACCATTCTCAAGTGTTTTTCATGCTCTTCCTCTGACTTGGAATACAACAATATGTCATCCAGGAAGACTATGATAAACTTGTTCAAATAGTCCCTGAATACACCATTCATCAAGCACATAAAAATAGCAGGTGCGTTCAACAGCCTAAACGGTACCACTGTGAACTCGTAATGACCATACCTTTTTCTAAAGGCGGTCTTGTTGATGTCCTCATCCTTTATTCTTACCTGGTGATATCCTGATCTTATATCTATCTTCGAAAATATTTTCACACCTCTCAACTGATCGAAAAGATCGTCGATCCTCGGTAGAGGATACTTGTTCTTGACAGTTACTTTGTTAAACTGTCTGAAATCAATGCAGAGTCTCAACGTCCCGTCCTTCTTCTTCACGAACAGGACTGGGGCACCCCAAGGTGACATTCTTGGGTGAATGTACCCCTTCTTTAGAATCTCTTCAAGCTGCAATTGCAACTCTTTCAGCTCTGGCGTACTCATTCTATAAGGAGCTTTCGACACTAGAGCTGCCCTAGGCATCAAATTTATAGAGAAATCGATATCTCTCTTTGGAGGTAGTCTGGGTACCTCCTGAAATACGTCTTCAAACTCTGTTAGTACTGCATGGTCTCCAATATTTGAGACCTCATCTCTGGATGCTTCCTCCACATGGGCTGCAAACAATTGACAACCTTTCATGTAGCACTTTTTCAACTGCATTGTTGAGATTTCTCTAACAACCACAGCTCTGGGAATTCCTTGGACTGTTTTTCGATTCCCCTCCTCATCCAGGCATGTAAATTCCTTGTTACGACATTCCAGGAGGGCATGCTGCTGGTCCAACCAGTCCATCCCAATTAAACAGTCATAAGAACATAAAGGCAGAATATTCAATTCAGCCTTAGTGCTCAATCCTTTCATGTCCACGGGACAAGAATTAACCAAATCAGTGACTTTCCTCTTAGTTCCTATAGCCAACTACACTAACCAAGACTTTTCATGTTTTCTTCTTGATAAATGCAAACTTTCCACCACCCTAGGATCTATATAACTTTGGCTAGCCCCAGAATCAATTAAAATAATAAATGGTTGGTTGTCAATCATACCTTCCACTTCAATCATGTGCAATTGAAATTCATCTTGTTTGTTGTCCAAGGTTGTGTAGATCCTTGGCATTCTACTGCCCATGTCCTCCACTGTTTCATCTTGTTGAACAGTATGGATAGCTCTTGCTTTGCCATTTTTATGGGGACAATCCATGTACTTGTGGTTCCCTTTACATCCCCAACACTGAATGGGCGTCTGTCTCTGCCTTTGTTCCCCCACTTCAGCCATTCTCGACTCTCTAAACGATGGATTTCCTTGAGGATTATTTATGAAAAAGGGAGGTTTGTTTCCCTTCTGCCTCTATTTCTTCTTAAACTTCCTCTAGTCATCCCAAACCTTCCGAAAGGTAGGCTTTTCTCTTTGTTGTTCATATAAGCATTTATCCCTTCTTATTGTTTCTTCCATAGTCTTAGGATCATCATACTGAATCTTTCACCAATGGGAGGTGGCAGTCCACTCAGATGCCTCTGAATCTTGACAGCCTCATCTTTGATGAATGGAACATACTTCAGTAGTTCCAAGAAACTTTGTTCGTATTCATCAATGGTCATGCTGACTAGCTTGAGTTCAAAGAACTCCTTCATCTTTCTATCATAGCATCTTTTAGTCAGGTATTTCTTCTTGAAATACCTCTTGAATTCCTTCCAATTGATATCTTTCTCTCTAATGTGTTGCACCTGCACAAACTGATCCCACCACATGGATGATTTTCCTTTAAATTGATACATTGCAATTCTTCCTTCTGCATGAGAGGAATAATTCTATAGTTGGAAATATTTCCTCATGCCAAGCAACCATGTTTTCGCATTTTCCTCCTTCTGATGTTCTCCATCAAATGTAGGAGGCTTAATCTTGTTCATCTCCCCTTTCAATTCATCCATTCCAAATCTTCAGTGTTTTCTGGTAGGAGATGGGCTTGAACTACTATGTACTTCCCTACTAGAATGCTTTGGGGAGAGATGACGATGTCTGCTGACACTCCTTGATCTTCTTTTCCTCTCAGGGGTCCTGCGACTCTCTATCTTGCTTGAGTCACTCTCCTTTTCCAATTTCCTTTATATTATTTCCAGGCTCTTCAACATCTTTAAGTTGAATTCACCCTGCCAATCCCTGACCCTCATGAGCTTTCAACTATCGACTTGTCAAGCCTGGGCATCTTTTTGAAATCTTTCAATGATTTTCATCACATGCCCTTCCTTATCCAATTCTCTTATGTTCCCATTGGATTTTGATCCCTCGACTCCCAAGTTGACATCCCTTCCTTCTCTTTCGTTCTCTGAATTGGAGGCAATATTCACCTCTTCCATTTCTATACTCGGCGTTGATTTGCGGCTGTCCTGACACTCATTGAACTCTACACACACAACATGCATTCAACCCAAGTTTTTCAGGCCTTAAACCCTTAATAAAACTACAACATTCATAAACCAACGCGAATAAGAAAAAAATTTGATTCCACGAATTTTCTGAACTCTGTTTAGCTCTGCAATTTCCAGTGATAGCCCCCGTTTTCTTAGTCCCCAACCCATGCATCCATAGGCCATGATCAAATGCTAAACTTCTAGGTTCTATAAATATCTCCAAACAAAACTTCAGTTTTCGGGATTTCGGGGCTTCGGGGTTTTGGGTTTCGGGTTTCAGGGTTTTGGTCTCGGAGGTTCTCGCACTCGCTTCCCTCTCTAACTCCGGACTTCCAAAAAATTTGATTTCCTTACCCTCCAGGCTAATAGCACAGTTGTCGCCCACCAAGGTAGTGACACATGGTGTCCTTAAGAAGGTCCACCTCACTCCCAGCGATGTCAGGGGACCCCACTACTTTTACTTTTCATTTCAGGTTTTCGGTATCCGGGAGATCGAAATGTAGTGACCCAAACCACTGGTCACTCCATTCCTCGAACTCTAATACATGATTTCTTGTATGAGATCCAACGAT
The DNA here is from genome assembly GCA_010110895.2 of Picea sitchensis. NCBI lineage: Eukaryota > Viridiplantae > Streptophyta > Pinopsida > Pinales > Pinaceae > Picea > Picea sitchensis. The sequence continues at coordinate 7,819 of SNQJ01S0212443.1, read as the reverse complement.
CCTCTATGTTTTAAGTCCAATGGTCTAGATCTTTTCGGAGTTTCATGAACCGGGAGTTCACGATGCAGCAACTCCAAATTTCTTGTCACTTCAATCCCCAAATTTCGATATGGAAATTCATGTAGGAGATCAAAGACTGTGACCCTCCCCTAATATGATGGTCCAGATCTCTCCTAATGTTACACCTATCAAATCTCTTCATCCCTAACCTCCTCGCTAGTTGGTTGGATTCGATGGCTCATGGGATTTCGGCACTTCTTCCTGGAAGCGCTCCACCGTCTGATTCTACCCGTGTTAATCTCTTTCGCAATTCGGGACTTGAAGTGACCACAAATTTGTCCTGCACTCCAAGTTCATGATCCCTGAATTTACGAAATGATCCAACGGTTCAAACCAACCATGATCAATGACCCACATTTATTCTAGATCCTAGAGTGGCGAGTTTCTCCATCCACTAACCACCTTGCAACTTCTGTCTATCTTACAGTCCTCACAATTTCGCGAGCTCTCCACAAAAAATTCTGACCATCCAACTCTGCTTCTCAAGGAATTCTAGCCAATGACTTGGTAGCCTCCTTCTGAACCTTCATCTACTTGATCCAACACTTCTAGTGTGGAGTTCTCTCTCTCCTTGTGGCCATATACCACACTGACTGTAGCTTTATATTACCGCTACACCTCCTGAGCTTTGTAACACGACCAAGTAGTCTGTTGACACTCAGAAACATTCTGAGGTATGAAATTAGTCCTCCAGACACAATTGCTTCTCAAACCTCGGTCCAAAGACCACTTATCCGACCCATCTAGGCTCAGCGTTGGAACCTTGTCTCTGATACCATATTGTAATGTCCCAGACCGTCATCCCACCCCAATGGCCAGGAAAATGCTACTGTGTGGAACAACATCATTTTATGCTTAATTGATAACATGCATTTAAAATAGGTTAAACACATTTAAACTCAGAGTCAGCATAAAATTATTGCTAACATAAATAATCCATGGAATTAACATTCATTCATATGCACAGCAAAATACATGATAAATATAAATACACAAGCATGCAACACATAATTAAAACATCATCTAGTGCTTATCTTTAAAACGGTGGTAATTCCACCAACCACGTGAAAGCCTTCCACGAACCTCCCATCCTTAGACCACATTTCTCATCAAGCTCAGTAGTGGGTCACCCCCAAGCTGGGACTAAGCTCCACCCCAAGGTAAGGAATCCTAGGCTAGGCTAAGGTTACAGGGAAAATGTCATAGAATGACTGGAAGGATTCTTCCCAGGATGCCATCTTACACCCACTACTCCCAGACTCTCATTCCCCACATGCCTGTTCCGCCCGGGAGTATACACCTTCACAAGCACAGTCCATCAATGCTACACCTCCCTGTCTGGGTCTCGGAAATAGGCTGGATCAGGAAGTCTCAGAGCCCGAAGCTGGTGCTGGACACTCTCTGGAAAAAACCACTTCCCAACAAACTCTCTCACTTGGAAAGAGTTGCTCACATGCCTGACAACCTGCCTCTTCCAACAAACATCACCTCCCTCACCTGGAGAGAGGTTACACACAGGCTAAGCACAAACTCACACTGGCTAGTAAGCCACACGCAGTCCAGCACTACGTGGCCACAACAGCCAACTGGGAAAACAGACACAGGCTTCCCAAACAGCCTCAGCAATCACAAAATAGACTCAAAGTTTTGGTTTTGAGATAGCACAAGGTGTACATAGATCCCATGCACAGGCTCAAACTATTCAGATAGAGGTTGTACCGGCTATCTCAAAAATCAACACAGGATTTTGGCTTTCAAGGTTGCACCAGCGTATTCTTGCAGAGGTTCGACCATTCACGTTCAGACGGTCGGGTAGAATGCAGGAGGAATCCCCATCATGGCTCAACTCAGCAGTTCAGATAGAGGGTGTATCGGTTATCTCAGAAATCAACACAGGCCTCTAGTTTCAGAGCTGCGTGAGGCTTATAGAACTCAGACATAAAGATTCTTCCGTTCAGACAGCGGACGCCCCCCCCATGGAGGACGAACCCCTTCCACAGCTCAATATTTGGGTAAAAATACATGTGCCTGGGTTGACACATGTCACCCATGAAGTTGCATGCACTCCATCAGCATGCATTCCTCTCTAGGAACTTAGGACAAAACATATATTTCACATGTCTTTTGGAATAATATTAAAATATTATTCCCTAAGGACTTAAGCCCCTAGGCTCAACACTTAGTCCCTTTTCCCACCTTCCAACCCCTAATCCCTTGCCCACTCTGTGGAAGCTTAGTCTGCCATCACTCATTCATCATGGTCGGTCTGCACACGGTGGTGTTTATACTTTTATTAATAATGTGCATAGATACATGTACAAAATAAAGCTCTTGGCCTTCAACACTTAGGCTCTCTAGCCTAACAATCACATAATCCCACCAACTTATATAAACTTGGCTCACCAACCTATAAAACAAAATTACAATTCATTTCAAAAACATGATTTACAACAGAGCTCGGCCTTGGGGACATTACACCATAGGGATGGACTGAACATTATAGCCTGGTGAGTGACCAAGAGACCCAAATGGGTTTGTGGCTATAGGTTGAGTATTCACTATAGGAAGGGAAATGGTTCTAATAGATTCCTCTAACACTACAACCATTGTGATTGAAGGAGTCGAAGGGGTACCGTTAACTATAGTAGGTGTGGGAGTCGAAGGGCTCCTAGTATCTTGATGACTTGGTTCAGTACTCATCCTTGTATAATCAAAAGTCTGACAAGTGAAGGTGTGTGTACCACGTTCGATAAATCTACACCTTTTATAAGGCAAAGACTCAAAATGCGGTGGAAACTGTAACAAGCGGCGAGACCTACTGGAAAGCTAGTCTGGCTCCACGATGACTCAAGACTTGAGATATAGAAAACAAATCCTAAGGCCAACTAGTAATCAAAGAGCACACCAAAAATAATCAAATGACCAATATGCACACTAACAAGATAAAGTGGTTGAAAGGGACCTCCCTCTCTAAACTAGGTATGCCTTGCCCAAGAAGGGCCACAGACTCCTCTGTTAAAGACGGGAGGAAAAAAAAACAGTTATAAGGGCCCTCATGGGCTTAAAATCCATTCGGATAGATCCCCCTGGAGAGCTAATCCTCCATAAAGGATGTGTGTTGTCCAAGCCTTATCTGACCCAAGGTACCTGCAGAATAACCCCTGTAAGTAACCTATGTGGCACCTAAGTCAAGAAACTAAGAAACCATGGTATAATCAATGCACAGGAAAACAGTCGTAAGTCAGGTCCACCGTATGGGCAGGGTAACAAAGCCCGAAACCTTGAAAGCACTGCCTCTCACAGAGGTAAAGGCACTAGAAAGATCCCCATATACCAATAGATCCCCATAAATATATCTAACACTAAGAAGGTATCGGGTGGATATCCCTTCAACCAACCTCACACGACCTCATGCTTAAATCCAGTGTAAGTGGAGCCTCTTGATATTATTGATTATACAATGGATTTCTCCACTCCCTTATTCAGACACATATGTTGATTTGACAGCCTTGGAGAATTTTACTCACAAAATCCTATTCCAAGGCTCTAAATCCTAAGCTAGTTTGTGCACCCTAGAAAAATAAAATTGTTACTACTCAATTTTAAATTATAGCGTTACTTTTAATGGCCTTGTGATGCATACCCCCTCTTCTCCAAGGGTTGCACGACCTCCCGGTCTTAGGATCTTCTCAAGACTAAATTGAAACAGTCTTCAACTCCATGCTGGAACCTTTAAGAAACAATCCACAGGTCTTTGCAAATTTCCACCCACGTGCACAAGTGCTAAGCATCAGTCTTTTCCACGTGATCACGCCTTGTGACGACATGCTTATTCGAAAAAGGTGCATCGTGATTTCGCGTATCGACTATATGGGTCAACCGACTCTCCGTCCTTTAAACTCCCGAGTCCCGAAATTCTGACAAGGGCCTAGTGCATGCTAGCTCCTCCCTTATCTTTCACCCATATGACCCTTCACTATGACTTGGGGCCAATCCTTCTGAGGGCATCGGGATTTTGTGTATTGGGAACTCCCGATGCGATTGACCTCCATTCTCCTGATCCTCCGATACTCGAATTCTCACAAATCCATCCTTTGACCTTTCCACTCTACGAGTTAGTGAAATTCTGATGTCTTTCCATGTGTCCCCTTTCAACGGACGGTCTCGATGATTTCGGGATTTCACGTTTCGGGGTTTCACAAATTTCACTTTGATTCCTCCAAATCCTTTGGTTTTGCGAAATTCCGATAATTCATCATGACTAACAAGTGCACTACTTCTCCAAGATCTAACGACTTGAAATATTTTGGCTCTTTCTGAATGGATCTTGACCCTCGATCTTGTCCAATCTTCAAAATTATTTTCTGAAGGATTTCTCCCGCTCAATTCTCCATACTTGTTCTTTCTTCGAAATTCAATTTTTTGCACTCCACCTTTGAGAATTTCAACTCTTCAAAACTTAGAAAATTCTCTAAGTGTTTCCTCTCGAGACTTAAAACCACTACTCCTCTTGAACTTTTGGCAAATGAAATTTAAATCTCGCCCCTTAGCACACACTTTCACTCTGTGTCTTTTTCAAAAGACTTTCTAACGCCCTCCTGGCATACTCTACACTCAACCTCCTGAGCTTTCAAACTTAACACAAGTTTGTTTTGATATGCTCTCCTTGCGCTCAATATGCACAATCTACATACAAAATTTCCCCTCTATCTCTTTTGATCTTTAAGTCGAAAAAGACTTCTTCACACGCACTCCTTGTGCTCTGCATGCACTCATTGCATAATCTTACAAAAGAGAAACAATTGAACTCATTCAATTATTCATTCATTCACTATGAACATCATCCATTCACAAACCCATAACAACACAGTCAAACCATAACAATATCAACATTGTGTATTTGGGTCAATTTCCTTTGTTCTATTCATTTCAGAAGAAAACATAATTACAGTAGTTATCTCCTTCAAAACTATTACAATGAAAACTTTTCTAAGGACCCAAAGCTTCCTCGCTCTCCTTCCTCCTACCTAAATTCTATTACCTTCTATTCAAGCAGTTACCTACTCAATTAATGTAACCTAATGACTAATCAGGGCTAATATCCCACACTTGTAATACATTTACAATCGTGTAAAGGATTTACAATCATTCTGTCACTTCAAATGGTGGCCCGAATTTACATATAGTTAATAAATTAACGATAAAATCAAAAATATCTTCACACAGCTACCAAGTTGATTAAGGTCGGTTTGGCTCCTTCGATGTGTTGAGGTGTCGATTCCAATTCCATGTCCGCTTCCTTTCGATGTGATTGTAATGCTCCTGCATCATACTCCTCTAGCCAAAATATTCATGGAATCTTGTCCATGAGCTCTGGCACTGTTTTACCATGTTTCAAAATATCAGGTTCAGTTACCCAACTTGAATCTTCCACAGGGTGATCCTTCCATTTCACTAAATATTTAGGATACATCTTTCTTTTGGTTTTCCTTCCAACTCTTTGTTCTAAAATTTTCTCCATCTGAGTTTTTTCTACTATGGGCATATTTTCTTCCCACAGAATATCTCCTGATCATCCAATTCTTCTGTATCATCTATGTTATAAGGATACAAATCTGCAACATTGAATATCAGTGATATCCCAACATCATATAGCAACTCAATTTCATAAGCATTTGCTGCAAATTTTCTAAGGATCTTGCATGGTCCTATCTTCTTCATCTTCAAATTTTTATATGTTCCTCTTGGAAACCTTTCCTTTCTCAAATCATATAAAACTTCATCTCCCACTTCAAATTGAACTTCCCTTCTTTTCTGATCAACTATGTCCTTATACTTTCGATTACTATCATGTATCTGCCTCTTAACTTGATCATGAAGTCTTTGCATTTCTGTAGAAAAATCTTATTCTCCAGCGCTCTTGAATTCATCTTGTTTCAATTCTCTCAATTGTGCAACCCCTCTCGAATGTCTTCCATATATTATCTCGAATGGAATTTTTCCATTGCTTCTATTAACTGAATTGTTAAATGCAAATTTTTCCTGTGCCAGAATCTGATCCCACTGACGACCTTGTTCAATGACTAAACTCCTTAAAAAATTTCCCAAAATTTCTTTCACCACTTCGGTCTTTCTGTTTGTCTAAGGGTGATATGTTGAACTAAAAGATAAACTTGTTCCCAACCTCTTCCATAAAGTCCTCAAAAAGTGTCCCACAAACTTAGCATCCCTGTCTGAAACTATGCTTTTGGGCAATCCATGTAATCTCACAACTTCTCTGAAAAACAAATTGGCTATGTGTGTAGCGACATTTTTCTTCTGGCATGGTATGAAATGTTCCATCTTGGAAAATCTATCGACCAAAAAAAATATGGAATAACTTCCTTTCCATGTTCTAGGTAATCCCAATACAAAATCCTTTCTAATTGCATCCCAAGGTATTTCTGGAATAGGAAATGGCTGATACAAACCAGTGTTTTGTCTCTTTTCTTTTGCATGTTGACAAATCTTACATTGGTCTACAAATTTATTCACGTCTTCCCTCATACCTGGCCAATAATACAAACTACTCAGTTGTAAAAATGTTTTGTCCTGACCAAAATGTCTGGCTAAACCTCCACTATGCTTTTCTTTCAACAAATTATCTCTCATTGAACATCTTGGTATGTACAATTGGCTTCCTTTAAACAATAATCCATCCTGGATCAAATATTTTGACCATGAGTTGTTATCCCTCAACAAAGGATTTCCATATTCTTCGTAAGCCTCCTTAAAATCTAAATCTTTCTGATACATTTCCTTAAGGTGCTCAAACCCTAAGGTCTTCACTTGAAATTCCGGTATAACTAAACTTATGCTGCTCAAGGCATATCCAACTTTGTTAGCACTTCCAAAAATATGTTTAATGACAAAAGTAAAATTCTGCATGAATTCTACCCACTTAGCATGTCTCTGATTCAACTTTTCTTGCCTAGTAATAAATTGCAAAGCTGGGTTATCACTATACAAGACAAACTCCTTTGGAATTAAATAATGTCTCCATTTTTTCAAAGCTTGAATCACTGCATAAAATTCCTTGTCATATGTAGAATATTTCTCCTTAGCACCATTCAACTTCTCACTGAAATAATCAACTGGCCTATTATCTTGACTCAAAACTGCTCCAATGGTTATTCCACTTGCATCACACCTCACCTGAAATGTCTTTCCAAAATCTGGTAAAACCAGAACTGGTTGTTCTGTTATCTTATTTTTCAACACTCTGAAGATTTTCTCAGCCTCCTTTGTCCAATTAAAAGACTTATGTTTCTTCTTAAAAATATCCATCATGGGTGCACATATACCACTAAAATTCATGATAAACTTTCTATAAAAGCCTTCTAACCCATGAAAATGTATCACCTCAAATATGCTCCTGGGTGACAGTTATTCTTTGATTGCTCTCACCTTTTCTGGATCCATCTTCAATTCATTTGAAGAGATCACAAAACCCAAATATATGATCTCTGTCTTCATAAAATAACTTTTCTTAAAGTTTCTTAACAACTTTTCTTTCTGCAATCTCCTCATCACTAATGTCAAGTGACTTAAATGTTGTTCCTCTATTTTGTTGAAAACTAATATATCATCCAGATATACAATGACATATTTACCTATGAATTCCTTCAACACTTCATTCATCAACCTCATAAATGTACTTGGAGAATTTGTCAATCCAAATGGCATGACTATCCATTCAAACAAACCTTCATTTGTCTTG
>SNQJ01S0212442.1:0-14322 GCA_010110895.2 Picea sitchensis | reverse complement strand
TTATCACGACAAAAATTAATAAAACAAAGACTTAACAAACCAGCTTCTCTTCCGAATCTATCTCTTATATGTATTGCATAATTTTGTTTAATGTAATAGTAGTTATAATGATGTGTTTTCATGGTATTGTAGGTCTCTTTATTAGTTATTATATTGAGTGCATAATTTTGTTTATTGTAATAGTGGTTATAATAAATTTTATTTAGAAAATCATAATTTTGAAGTTATTTTTCTTTGAAATTTATTTTATTTCTCTTTTTTATGATTAATTGCTAATTTAATTTATAAAATGTGTGCATTAAATATCTACATTGTAAATTTTAAAAATAATTATATTTATAACTAATTATAGAAAAAATATTCAAACAAAAATAAAATTAATATTTAATTTTAAAATTGCGCTTACTTGATAACAATAAAAATAATATACTATTTTCATTCAGAAAAGTATTAATTCAGAAAAGTATTAAAAAAATATAAAATACAATGTTAATGCTTTAGTTTTGAATTGCATGAAAGCATATGGAAATTTAAACCTCCATGAAACAAAATATGTAATATAAGTCTTCGTCATTAAAATGATTGAAATCACATATTTTCAATGTGTAAATAGTGTGTTTGTCACTTATGGGTTCTTCTTCCAGGCCTCCCTTTACAGCTCTGGAACCAGCAAGCGCTTGAACTGATTGGCTCCTCCATAGGGCGTTTTCTAAGACTGGATCCATCCTCCCTCTCGGCTCCGGACAGGAAAATGGCAAGGATATATCTGGAAATGGACATTCAAGCAGGATTACCTGAAATCCTGGAGATTGATTGGCGCAACCAGCGATTTCTCAACGAATTGACTATTTAGGCATACCATTTCGTTGTTCCTTCTGTCGTCGCACTGGCCACCTGAGGAAAGACTGCCACAAGTACCCACCTCCAGCACTTGATCTGGATCCGGCTGAGGATCCATCTTTTGATGGATATCCTCCAGCACTTGATCTGGATCCGGCTGAGGATCCATCTTTTGATGGATATATCTCCTCACCCAACCAACATATGGAGGAAACTTCTTTTGCCGAGAGGGATTCAATTCCGACTGATGATTCTGTCTTAGGTAAAATCCATCACTTTTGCCCTTCCCTCTATAACACTTTTACCTCTTGGGAAAGACTTTACATATCTGGAACAGTAGACTTTTCCTCGCTTGTCGCTGCCCCGACTCGCATAAGCCTTCTAATTTCCATCTCTTTTTCCCATTTGCCATCACCCACTATTACGTCCCTGTTGACCACTTACCCCCTCCGACACTTACTCCAACTGGATCAATTCCAGCGAATTCTTTGAGAAAACAATCATTTCCTAAACCGTGCTCTGTTCCTGAACCTTCTATTACTGAGGAGCTGCCTGATCCGTGCTCTCTCCCTGGATATTCCGAACCGACCCAATCTGTCTTGCAACTTGACTCCATGTTTCCGATCCCTACCCCGACCTCTCCTCTCCCCTACGAGTCACTTCCTATCAATACCTACCTTGGGAAATCTCTCTGCCATCCCACACTGTCTTCATCTGACCGACCTTCCTCTTCTACCACAAAACCTTACCTGGACCGGATCCTGCTTGTTCGAGAGGCATTGGGCTGGAGCTCTGGCTTAAAACCCGCTGCAGCAGCTGCACGGAAAAAACACAAGCCGGGTCGCGGCATTGGATACATCTATCTTCTTCAACTACTAGGCCCTTAGAGATTTAAAACTACCGGTATAAGTCGGATCCCTCCTTTCTCAACATTAGAGGTTGAGGCCCCAAACGCTCTCCCCGCAGACCACCGGATCTCTTATGTTTATTGGCCATCTTTCTACAAGAAACGCTTGTGGATGCCTCAACTGTAAGGGACTTCATACACCCTCTGAGACCTTCTTGGTTGACTTGCGCAGCTAGCTCGGTTGGGAACTTGGGGGGCCTCCTGGCCTCGTGGTATCCCTCTTTCTTTGATTTCCTTCCAATGCTCAATCCAGGTGGAATTCTTCTCTCCGGACACTGTTTTGATCTAAAGGCAAACATCAACCTGCTGAATATATACGGTCCTTGTGCTGATCGCAAATTATTCTGGCAACGCTTGGACGAACTGGGGATTTTGGCTGCAAAAAACCTCATCCTGGCTGGTGATCTCAATCTCACCACTAGCTCAGAGGAAATTTGGGGAGATAGGGCACAGATCGACCCTCTCCACATCTTTTTTAATCGCTTATTTTACAAAAATGCCTTAGTAGATTTGAAACCAAATGAGCTAATTCCCACCGGCGAAATGGGAGACACGGGTATAAGTGTACGCCGTTCATTGACTGCTTTCTTATTGCCGAGGGACTCGCTATTAATCTTCCTCTTGTCAGCTTATCGAATCCCCGGGTAAATTTCCTTTTATCTCTCAATTCATGCTTCCATTTGTTTATACTGGTATTGTGACGGTTTGCGCGGACTCTTCAAATCAACCTCAATACCGGTCAGAGAAGCTCTTTCAAACAGCCTCACAACCGCTTGGACCGATTCTCCTTTTCTCATTAAGTAGATGACCTTCATGCAACTCCTCTCGTCAACTATCTGTGTTAAAATCCTGCCTCCATCTTTTGGCTAAAAGAGAAAACCGCTTTCTGAATAAGCCGACTTACACAGGATTGAGCAGGAACTGGACCTTCTTTTACGCCACAATCCACAGGTTGTTAACACTTTTGATATTGATTTAAAAATCCGAGGCCTTGAGGAACAACGTAATTCCCACCTGCGTGCTGATGAAGAAAGATGGCGGTTGAAAAGTCGTATGACTTGGCTTGAATCTGGTGACAAAAAAACACTCGCTTTTTCCACCATTTTGCCAGTGCCAGGCGCACCAAAAAAACATCTTTGGGACATCGAGGATGAGGATGGGCGCTTACACTATACTAAGGAAGGTATAAAGTCAGCGGCCTTCAACCATTTTAAATCTTTTTTCAAGGTTTCCCAGGCTCTGGATCTTGCTGCACAATTTGATCTAGCAAGCCAGTTTCCCAATATGATTTATGCCGAGGAAGTCTCAGCCTTGGAAGCGCCTTTCACAAAGGAGGAGCTGTTGGAGGTGCTCAGGGCTTCGGAAAAGAAAAAAACCCCGGACCAGACGGCTGGTCTATCGAATTTTTTCTGCATTTCTTTGATCTTTTGGCACAGGATCTTTTGGACGTGGTTGAGGATTCCAGAGTTAGAGGTGTAGTGAACCCACAGATCAAAAAAACCTTCGTGGTTCTGATTCCAAAGTCAAATCAGACCAAACACTTTCAAGATTCCATCCTATTTCTCTTTGTAACTTGTGTTACAAACTTATTTCCAAGGTCATAGCGAGGAGAAATCGTCCTTTTTTGTCTTTGGCCTTGTCCGATGAACAACTAGGATTCCTAAAAGGTAGGCAAATCCTCGATGTTGTGGGGGTTGCTCATGAATGTATCCATAGTTTAAAGTCAAGAAAAAACAACAGGCTTCTCCTCTCGGGCCAAGCCGGGATCTTAAAAGGCCTTCACGGATTGTATAAACCGGAACTTCCTTCACCAAGGTTCTTTTGCCAAAGCAGGGTTTCGCCTTAATTGGCCACTAACCGATTCTGGTTGCATCTCGTGCCTAATTTTGTTGGCTCTATTAACGGGAAGCAACCATATTCTTCGACAAGCAGAGAGGACTCACAAGGTTTTCCTCTTTCACCTCTACTCTTCATTTTAGTCCTGGAAGGGCTTAGTATCTTGCTGAAACTCAAACAATCGGAGGGACACCTAACTAGCATAAAAATCTCGGGGCACCTACATATTCTTCATTTAATTTTTGTCGATGACGTGCTAATCTTAACGTCGGCAGATCTTGATGAATGGGAACTGATCCACTCCATCCTTATTTATTTCTGCACAGCCACCGGATTGGAGATCAACTTACAAAAATCTATCTTCCTTTTTTCAAATTTCTTACAAAAGGCCCTCTCGCTATTACAGCCTTGTTTTTATATCAAAGCCCTTGATCTTGACAAGGGGTTTTATTACCTTGGTTTCCTTTTAAAATCTTCCAGATACTCTTGTAAAGATTAGCTTTGGCTTCTGGATAAATTCAACAACAAAATCCAACATTGGTGCAACAGATTTCTATCTTTAGGTGGCAGATTTGTTCTTATAAAATCCGTATTGCAAAGCCTCCTCAAGAAAATTTTGATGGCTTTGCACACATCCTAAATTGGACTTCAAGTCTCTCTGACAATTGATTTTCTCTTTTCTCTGGTCTGGCAGTAAAAACAACAAAGGCTATCACCTATGCAATTGGGTTTCAATTTCAAAACCAAAGACGATGGGGGGCTCGGGTCTTAGGCATCTACCATTCTTCCATAGGGCACTCTTGACCAATACCTTTTGGAGGATCCTTATGAAACCCGGCCTTCAAATTCAGTTATAAAAGCCAAGTATTTCCCTTCTCTCCCAGTGCATTTATGGATCAGATCGGCACCGGACTGTCCCAACAGTGGCTCTTTAATTTGGAAACAACTCTCTAAGACTCTACCGATTATTCTACAGTGGATCTCCTAGAATCCGGGAAATGGACAGCAGATTGAAGTAGGCAGAGACTACATCCTTGGCCTGGGTAATCGTGCCCTCCTCTCAGCTCCTCTGTTGACACACTTACATAGCAGAAATCTTTATTTTCTTAACCAATTTATTTCCTTCTCATGGAGGTTCCGTCACAACACCATTGGCTCGCTGGGGAAGAGCTACAATTGAGGTCAGACATTTTTCTTTGAATGGAGGTGCTAATACGATGCCGATGGTACCGTGCATTCGTTTACATGACAGACCAGACCTTTTCTTGTGGACTGGAGGAGACCAGTCGGGAGCTCTCACAACCAAAATTGTATATCGGGCGCTTTCATCCTTCTACTGGCATCAAGATAAAACAAATCGTTTCCAGCAGTTATGGAAGGCCGTCTTCCCTCTCAAGTTAAAGCTCTTTACTTGGCTTCTTATTGAGAATCGTGTATTGGTTTGGCCGAATCTTCAGGCATGTGGCTGGGAGGGACCAAGTCGTTGCCCCCTTTGTCTACAACAGAGTGAAACAATTGCACATCTATTCATTTTTTTCCCATTCGTCCGAGCTGTGTGGAAGCTACTCGACCCATCACTTCTTTATTCTTCGACTTGGACGGGCACCAGCGTCCTTGATTGCCTCCAGTGTTGGAACAGAGCCTACTCTTCCCTTGCACTGCTGCCATTTCACTTCCTTTGGCAGATCTGGAATTGTAGAAATGTTGCACTCTTCGATGGGAAGACATCATCCGCAAGCTTTGTAGCGAACACTATTTTATTAAAGGTAGACAAACAACAGTCTCATCCACCCATTTTACCCAAGCGTCGGCACCATTTTAATTACCCAACAGACAGGGAGGTCGCCTGGTTTGATGGAGCATCTCAAAAGAATGGATCTCTCTATGGTGCCTGGGGGAAATTAATACTAGACACACATACTTATATCACCGGGATCTTTAAACCTGTGGTGGTGGTTCAAATATGATGGTCGAATCATAGGGGCTTGGGCTTCCCTCAACTTGGAAAGACGACTGCATATCGACGATCTTCTTCTCCTAGGAGATTCCAAGGTTATCGTTGACTGGCTCAAGGGACAAGAGGACTTCAAGGTGGCGGCCCTCCAGAGCTGGAAAGATAGAATCATAGAGATATCTCACTATTTCAAAAATCTCTCCGTCACACACATCTGGCTGGAAGACATTAGTGAGGCCGAATCCTCTCCAAAGTCAGACCGTGATATGCCTCCTCCGGGACACCTTTGCTCACAAAGTGGGTGGATTTGCAATGTGGCCCACCATAAATATCGACTTTGATCTTGGGCTGCCCCATGCAAGATCTCTCGACCTCACATATCCCACATGGGTCCGTGGCTTTGATTCTCATTGTTGTTTTGTGGCATTGGTTTATTTGGTCGGATTTGTCGCATATTTCCACCAAATTTGCTTCATTTTGTAACCCTGCTATTGACTCACATGTGGACATGTGGCTTTGATTCTATTGTTGTTTTTTGTGGCATTGGTTTATTTGCCGTGCTATTTTCCACCAGTTGTGTTTTCTTTGAGACTTCCTTTGGCGGAGTTCGCCGTTGTATATTTATATATCCTTTTGAATATATAGAGAAATTTTTCATGTGGAAAAAATATGTTTTTTAAACCACCTATATATAATTAATTTTTTTTGGATAAGAGAATTTTTTAGTAGGGAAAGGTTTATAATATTCAAAACTACAATCTCAAGATTTTAAACTATAATTGGCCTATTCACGTTTCTTTAACCAGATTATATATATATATATATATATATATATATATATATATATATATATATATATATACATATATATATATATATACATATATATATATATATATATATATATATATATATATATATATATATATATATATATATATATAATTTTAAATTTTGTATAAGAGAAAATGTATTTTTTAATTTGCTTTAAATAAAAAGTTTATATAATACTTAAACTTCAATTTCAAGATTTTAAAGTGTACAATGTTTATGGTTTTGGACTATTCACAAGTTTACTTAGATTAGATTTTAGCCAATTATATACACTTTAAAATCATATTATAGGAGCATCATTATCTTATTTCTATATAATTATTTAACTTTAAATTAATGATGATGATGATAATGATGATATTGAATTGTTCTATCTTACTTTAAGTAGTTAGCAATGGATTACTTGCAATTCTTGAGAACTTACTTGAAATTTTTTAGATCTTTGTTTCTGAGCTCGAAAATTATTAAGAGAGGCTTTCTAAAATCACCATATTTTTGCCAACTTAAAAGGTAAGAAGTTAGGAAGGTTGGTAGTGGAAAAATTAAATTGGAGGATCTAACTCTGTATATGTTGGAAATCTAAGAGAAAGTGCTTTTCATCTTCAATCATCTTAGTGTCACAAAGTTGACACACTCTTTTATCCCATAATATTTTAGGAATTAACCAATACCTAGTTTCACTATGGACCTCATGAGAATTTGTTCTTATTTTAGCAATGTTTATTTTTCTTTACTGTCAAAATATATATTTTGTCTTCTCTAGATTAGGTTGATTACCTCCTTATAATAATACCTTAATTTTTTCCTCTAACTCTTTATCACACCACATTTTCTCCTTAAATTTTGATTTAATAATATTTTTAATAGCATCCTTATTATGCAAAATGATCCCTTTCATTCCCAATGGTATTTAGCCAAGACTGGGCATCTTTATGCCATCCCTGCTTGAGTCAAAGGTGGTTTGAGTTGGAGTTTGAAGAAATTTTATGAAGCCTCGTGGTCTTCCATGTTGTTGAACTTGTTCTATACATTAGGTATCTAGTCATAGTTGTGTTCTCAATGGGTGAAAGGCTTTCCTCTAAGAGAAGGACTAGATAGGGCACATTTCCTTTAATTTTGAGATTATAGGTTATAAAAATTCTTTTTGATTTTCTCTATCTTCTCCATGAAACTCTCTAGAGATACTACATCCCCAAACTCTCACATCCATATAGAGTAACATGAGTAACAAGAGTCTCAAGAGGGGTTTTTTCTTATCCCAACTCCAAAAACAACCGGGACACAATTGTTTCAAGTCCATGATAAGTTTTTACATCCTTCATTTAGTCCTTTCACACAATGCTATAATTCCATTGAGCTTGTGTGAATATCAATTCCAAGATATTTGTATGAAGTCACTCTCCAAGTTGTTGTTGTCACATACCTAGTACCATATGTGATCTTTTATTGGATCTAATGATCATGACTTTTGTTTTGTCAATATTAACAGTCATATCCATATTGAGAAAAACATCCTTGAGGATTCTTAGCTTCTTTCCAAGATCATGGGGACTCTCACCATAAGAATGATATCATCAACATAACAAGAAGATTGATACTATACCAGTGAGATTTGGGACACAACCTCCTTCTTCCAAACAATCTTCTAATGTGTCAATATGCTAAAATGGGGACAAGGGACAACCTTGACTCCAATATTGTACTAATTCTTTCACCTCAACCCTCGCTATTCTTAAATTGGCACAGAATTTCAAGGCAACCTTATTGCAACAACCCTCAACTCGAAAAGGCACTTTTACCTCTTCCAACCTATCCTAAAATTCTCGGTACTTGTCAAAAGTTTTTCTAAAGTCAACAAAAAATACAAAATATTGGTTTTAGTATTGTAGAACCACTATGCAATGATACTCATATAAATAAGATGTATTCACGGTTGAATGGTATCTCCTAAATCTGACCTGGCCTTTTTAGCTCTTTTACCGCGACTTTCTAGTCATAGGCTAACTTTGTTTTCCAAAATAATTTTGTATAGCTTGCCTAAAATCGGGCTAACTATAATGGTCCTATAATTAGAGGGAATGTTTCTATCCCTCATTGTTTAAAAATAGGTGTCGAGTCTTTGTATAAGGTCTAAGGAAGCCTGACTACTAAATTGAAGAGCTTGTGTATGTGATGGATGAGGATAGGTCCTCCGATTTTAAAAATTTGGGCTTGGTAGCCTTCAATGTCCTAAGTTTTCCCATTTGCACTACTAACCCCTAACTCTATGTCATCCAAAGAAAAACTTCATCATTTGTAGAAACAATAGGAATAGTGTCCATGACATTAGGGAACTTGTAATCAAGTAAGGTAAGAATTCCAACCCCTTAAGGGAATCATATCATTTTCTTTAGTATTCCGAATTAGAATTTGCCTTTACAAATTCTTAGGATCAAGCATAAATAGGTGTAAAAGTCGCTCTTACCTTTTATTTATATAGTACATTTTTTTGTTTTTTATTAGGATTTTACACATTAATATTGTTGTGTTTTAAGGACTCATTAGAAGCATCCCCAATGGTTTTTCTCTAGCAATTTTACATTCTTTATCATACCAATAGTTGGTTGTTCTATTATTATTTATACAGGTTACCTTGAAAGAGAACTTGTTAATAGAAGGGAAAAGGTATTGTAAAAATTATGATAGAGGTCTTCAATATTATCCTTATAACTTACTAGATGTAATTCACTATTTGAATCTTTAAGAAAATATCAACTTTACTTTTATCAAAAAGTAGATGCTTTCGATTATTAGAATTTTCTTCTCCTCTACATAGCAAAGTTTATAGTTAGGATTAAAGGTCCATGATCATATTTATATAAACACACACATTAATATTATTAATGTAAGTGCTGCTAATAATAAAAATACATAAACTATGTATAATTTATTACTCACATAGAATTAATTTCATTTCTATTTACACTATTAATTGATTTATGGTTAATTACTATATATATATATATATATATATATATATAATTATTTTAAATTATAATAATAGTACAAACAATATTCATATGATTGTTACATACTTCTATAAAAATAACACGCCCAAAGATGCAAACCTATTGACCACGAGCACATTTAATAGGTTTTAGTGTTTAATCATTGTATGGACAAGATTAAATATTGATGGAACATTCTTAGTAGTCCCAATAAATCAATGGTTGTGATTTCAACCACTAACTTCCTCACTCATTATAAAGACATCACATTACGTTTATTTTTACTTTCTAATTTAATCATATTTACACTTACTCATGGTGGCTAGTCATCGACAAGCCAAGCATGAGTGATTAGGGTTTCATTCTCTAGACCAACCTAAATCTTTGGCCTTCAACCAAACTTCACTTCCCTTCTGGACACACTACCTTCCAGCCAACTCCTTTCCTGGACTCCTCCTCATCCACTGGTCGCTTCTCCTTCCCACTCAGTTTCATAAGTCATTTTTTGTAAGTCAACTTTTCTATTATTCTGCTCAACTCACAACAGGTCGCGGATAGTGTTATTATATTTTAATAATAATCATAGAAATTAAAATTGTATTTTATAGTTTAATATATGGTTGATTGTATATATGATTATATATAGTTTTTAAGATAACAAAAGTTTCCAATTTTGGTTTTCTAGAAATAAAGGGGAGAATTTAAAATTAACGATATCAGTTGTATATGAATTTATTTATGTGTTTTACTTATATATAATGATGGTTATGTGGGTTTGGAATATCATAAAGGTGGAGCACAAATAAAACTTCTAGGTGGTGCATATATTGGACAGGAAGATCAAGGTGCTCTTGAATCGAATCATTAGTCTTGTAAAAATTTCAGTGGATGTGGGAGCATGAGGACGCCATGCAAGGGGGAGTATCACAGTTTTTGAAGAATTTTTAAAGAAATATTTATTGTACATCTATATATAGATCCACTGAGGACAATCCATAACAAGGGGACGGAATGTAATACCCTGGCTTGATCCCGATTATAAATGTATATGTACATATGATACTTTAGCCTATGCACTGGTATTTTTTGGTTCGGAGTGCCTTTAAACATCAAACTCCAAGAACCTATATATTGAAAGGTTGGATATCCTAGTAATGTAAAGTATACATACATTCATATATATTAATAAAATAACATCATTGTTGCAGAACAATGAACCAAAAGAGTATGGAGGTCTGGGAGTCCAATGAGAGGGAAGGGGGAGGGGGTGAAGAGGCCTTAAACAGCATAATAATACAAAAATAATATTATATTCCAAAAAAAAAGTCATATGATCATTTTAATGTAAGTTTATGAAAAAGGGTTCAAAAGTGGTTCTTTGAATGCTAAGTGGCAAGAAAGGGCCATGCATATTTAAGCCATGTTTTCTATTGGAAGGAGGAATTATTCCATTCATTCTTACCCATTGTACATCATCTGTAGTGCTATACTTTGATGTACCATTTATGTACCTAGTACCATTTTACCCTGTTGAGCTAATCAATATCCTTGTTGAGTGGTTTATTGACTATTAGTGTTGAACTAAGTTGAGGGTGAGCTAGGAAATCTCTGTAACCCTATTTTGTCTAGAAATCTCTTGAATTCTAAGTGAATTATATTGGGGATTCAATGCACAATTATCATTGGGTTTCCTTGAGGAAGGTTGGAGCCCTAGAGTGAGAATTGTTTGGTTGGTTGTCGAAGGTGTGAAGCCTAGAGAGTGCTTGGATACCCTTGAGTGTAGCTAGAGTTCCTGAAGCCACAAAGCTTTAAGACTTCATGTCCAGCCTGAGTTGGAGCCCTAAAAGCGAAGTGGGATAGCCTAAGGGATTGCAGTGCATGGACGGGGGTACAATTCATTGGGTTGTGCAGGTTGATGGGGAATGAGAGGTTGTAGGTTGGAATTGTTATTGGAGTTTGGTACCTTGGCTAGAGAACACCTACATTATCTATGATACCTTAACTTGGCTTAAGAATCATTTTCGCTCATGAAGTGATAGCCCTAGCTCGAAGGTGAGAGATTTAGAGCATTGAGGTCTATGGTTGGGAGGAGATTTAGAGCACTGAGGTCTATGGTTGGGAGGGATGTCTGAGGGATGGTAGCAATAATAAACATGCTTATACATTTTTGTGCCTATATGGCTATTCATTTGCATGATTATGGGTGAGATGCATAGCATGATAGTATGCATATTCATTCATATTTAGAGGTTAATTCTGGGGTACCATAGATAAATGAGCCTCATTCAAGGAATTTTGAAAATGCTCAATATGATAGGTTGAATTGCTAAATTTTGCAAAGGTGTACATACCCTACCCCCCTCTGGATTTGAACCTATGACCTCTTAGAAGGAAACACATGTTCTTAACCATTAGGCCAATTTTTTTGTATATTGTTCATATGCAATTTTATAGACTTTATATATAGAAAAAGAAGAATGATGATTAATAATATATATATTATTTTTATAAATTTATATTGTATTTATGAATATAGCTACATAATATTTATATATATTATTGCATCAAGTTAGATAAGATTACATTAAAAATAATTAAAGTAGGTTCAATTAAAAAAAATTAATAACAATAAAAATAAAGTTGGCTAAATTAAAAGAAAACAATTACATGAGCCATTACATATTACACACATATATATTCTATGTACTTACATATGACAACAACTAAAATATTAATTCCTTTGTAATAAAAAAAAATTACAGCTAAGAAATTTGATCCAAGTGCGTGATAAATTGAATCTAAGATAGATATATGTTGATAACACAAACAATATTAATATCATAAATCGTTTAATATTTATTGTTGATTAAATTATATATATATATATATAATTTTTTTATTTCTCTTTTGATGATGATGATGATGATGATGATTAACATCCACTAAGACCGAATTGGTCTATCATACCTTAAGAGGGTAAGTGATTACTTGTGATTCTTTGGAATTTTGTTTCTGTGATCGAAAAGAATTAAGAGAAGTTTTCCAACATCACCATACTTTTGTTGAGTTAAGAGGTTAGGAAGGTTGGAAGTGTGATAAATATTTTGGAAATGTGATCTAATATGGGTACAGGCTGGACAATCTAAGAGAAAGTGCTTTTCATCTTCAACCTTCTTAGTATCACAAAGGTGACACACTCTTTGATCCCATGGCGTTTTAGGAATTGACCAATGCCCAGTTTCACTATGGAGCTCGTGAGAATTTGTTTTTATCTTAGCAATGCTTATTTTTTTCTTTACACTTGGACAAACATATAGATAATTTTGATATTCTAGATTAGGGTTGATTACATCCTTATAATACTTTAATTTTATTTTCCCCTCTAACTCTTTATCACGCCACATTTTCTGCTTAAATTTTGATTTGACGTTTTTTTTACTAGTATCTTTATTCTGCAAAATGGTGTCTTCCATGATTCCCCAATAGTTTAGCCAAGATCGGGCATCTTTATGCCATCCTCGCTTGAGTCGATGGTGGTTATGACTCGATTTTGAAGCAATTTTAGGAAGCCTCTTGTTTTCCATGTTGTTTAACTTGTTCTTATTCATTAGGTATCTAGTCATAGCCACAATCTCAATGGGGGAGAGGCTTGTTTCTAAGAGGAGGATGGGATAAGGCATATTTCCTTTAATTTTGAGATGATAGGTTATAAAATTATTTTTTATTTTCTCTATCTTTCTCTAGACTTCACGAGAGATACTACAGCCCCAGACTTCACATCTATAAAGAATAACATGTGTAAAAAAAGTCTCAAAGAGGAGTTTCTTCTTATCCCAACTCCAAAGATCAGTTGATTTACAATTGTTTTCAAGCCCATAATAAGCTTTTCGTCCCCCAATAATCCTTTTCTCAATGCTATAATTCCAATTGAGCTTGTGGTGAATATCAATTCCAAGATATTTGTATGAAGTCACTTCCTCCAAGTTGTTGTTGTCATATACGAAGGTATCATAAGGGATCTTATTGGATTTAATAATCATGACCTTAGTCTTATCAGTATTAACAGTCATACCCATATTGGAGCAAAAATCCTTGAGTATTCTTAGTTGGTTTTCAAGATCATGGAGACTCCTTGCCATAAGAGCGATATCATCGACATAAAGAAGAAGATTGATGACTATACCAGTGAGAGTAGGACTGACACAACCTGCTTTTCCCAAGCAATCTTCTAACTTGTCAATGTATATTCCAAAAAGGGTGGGGGACAAGGGACAACCTTGTTTGACTCTGATATTGCAGTTAATCTCTTTTGACCAGCCCTCAGTGTTTTTAAACTTAGAAATAATGTTCTCCTACATCCTTATTGCAACAACCCTCAACTCGAGAGGCACTTTTATCTCTTCCAACATATTCCAAAGGTTTTTCATAGGAAGCATGTCAAACATTTTTCTAAAGTCAACAAAACAACAAAAAAGATTGGTTTTAGTATTGTGGAACTCCTCTGCGATGATCCTAAAGGTAACAAGATGGTCCACAGTTGAATAATATCTCATAAACCCGGCCTAGCCTTTATCTCTTTTTTTACACACTATTTTCGTCATCCCTATGACCGTTAATGATGTAAACCTATCTGTTGCCTTTAGAGGGGTCGACGACCTGAGTCCCTGAAGAAAGAAGAGAGAATAACTTTTCCTGAGAAAAGAAGTTGCATTCTCCTTTGTAAAAACCCTATTAAAGAGGATGTTCGCAGGTTGCTATATAGGCAGGGTGTGAGAATGCTTGATTCTCGCACGCTGCACCATAGCTGGGTTGCGAGAGGTTCGTGGGTTGCTCTATTAGCAGGGTGCGAGAATGCTTACACGTGGGAAAAATGAGCGTTTTCTCGAATCTGCTAGAAGGATAAACTTCCATGGTGAGGTGGCATCCAAATGTTTTGGATCTTACTCACTTTCATGATTTAGTGG
>SNQJ01S0212441.1:0-14801 GCA_010110895.2 Picea sitchensis | reverse complement strand
TTATAATAAGTTAGTTGTTAAGTAGTAGTTAGTTAAGATAATTACTAGTTGTTGTTGTTTGTGAATGTGCCTTACTTATCATTGATAATAAAAAACATATACCACCTAAAATAATCCATTGATGATATATAAGGGGGAAAAGTTTCATCTTTTCCAAATGTTTCAATATCTTGAACTATTAATGTTTTCTTATGTTAAAGGAAAATAAACTCTTAAACAATTAAAGATAATTTTAGATCTCACTTTATAACCAAAAGTTGTTTTAGCATAGATAGTAATCTTTATGGTCATCCCAAAGCCTCCCTACCTATAGCCTTAATCTAATCCATAAAACTTTTGGCAAAAAAATGTTTTCCTATTAAAATATATTTTATTATTTTTATATATTAAATAAACTAGCACATCCACATCAATAGTGGATGATGAACGTATTAAAAGGGAAGAGTAGAGTATTACACACAAATAATAATGTCAATCACTATATTGAATTAATTTCATGAATTCATATAAATATTACAACAAGCTTTGCTTTAACATAGACAAACTATCTTGATCACATAATCTCTTGGTTGGGTGAATATCTCAACCTCAAGCTATTCTATGACACTTAGTTGGAGAAAATATCTCTCACAACCAAGTATATAACAATATCCTAAAGTGTAGGATTAAACCACTAGGTAGAGATTGACTCTACTTTTCAATATATTAGCAAGCATATTAGATAAATATGAATTATATATTCCAACACTCTCCCTTAATGACTACTTATCTAAATATCTATGTGGTCATATCTTCATGGGCTTCAACCTTTCGAACTTTCTTCTGCTTCAACTTGTACCTATATCTTTTTATTGACATCCATATAAAAAATAATCCATCTACCGAAATACATGGGTTATTAGCTGTTCTAACCACCAATTCTCTATAAATGTTTTTCAACTACATGGTTCATCAACATATTAGGCTCTCCCTTAATCATAACTTGGTCCATCACATTCTAAGATAAATCCATCTCACATTCTCCCCCTTAATCGAAGACTCAACATCAATCTTAGATACAAGTCCACATGCCACCCTCTACCTATTTGAGTGGTTAATTCCAAAACTTGATGCCACATCTTCTCTATGTTGAGAGGGGTACTATGTGCCAATCTACACCACAACACATATTCTTGAATAACATGTATTACAACAAACATGAAAAAGTTACTTGCCTACGATGAGGCAATACAACTTGGACCAAAAATTTTGGGTGTCGGGTACAATGGATCATGCACCCAGTGCATCGCATATGCACCATCATCAATTCAGATACAACAAACATCTAAAATACTTTACATCAACACAAAGGTTAATAATATTCCCAATATACAAGCCCGTTACAACATTAAGATAATTCTCATCTCATTACCCTAAATTTGTTTTGCCTCACCATTTTGACTATGGATTCTTTGTCTTTAATGTCATTCTCTTGGGTTTCTCATATCCACCCAGGTGTGATTTGTCAGAGTACCCAATTCTAACAAAACCACTACACTTAATATTGAGTTGGATAGACTCAATACGTTGATTAACATCAATAATTCCAAAGATATTTTCAGCATTAAAAAACTACAAAACAACATAATTTCATTTGACTTTACCAATCATACAGGAAAATGACCCAAATACTTGACCAATATCCAAGAACAAAGGAAATTGAGACATTTGCATGATAAATGAAGAACTCAATAGCATCCTTGTCAAAGTTGAGGGAATGGAACCATTCTTTTCCTTTCTCTCACGAGTACTAGTTACCAACACAAATCGGAAGAGGGGGAGGCAAATTACTTAAACGGATATGCAACACAAATTTGAAGAGGGGAAGGAATATTACGACAACAGATCTGCAGGTTTCTCATACGTTACCCTTTCATAGAGTTTGTGGCTCCATCTTGCTGCAAACGCATCACACGCCCGATGCCAAAGAAGCACGCAAGCAGATTCCCTTCATCGCAGGTCCTCACATCACATACAATGTGATCGCAGGTCACAAGTCCTCTGACAACGATCACACGTCTCTTGGCAGTCATTTGATCCTTCCACGCTGCTACTAAAACATATCATGCTCCAACTAGCTCCTTCACATCTTCAACATCCAACAAGATTGACCCAACACAACAACTATTATAGCAGCAATGCTCGTGAGTCTCCTGTACGCGAGTCTGAAATGATGGACAACAATTTTTCTACGGATGATCTCCTACAACAAATTGTAATTGAAAGACACAGAATAAACCCTGTTATACAAGCCATAGATGTCAAACGCCACAAATTACCACTGAATATCGTCCAAAGTTGTCGGGCTCGATTTCGAGGCAGAAAATCAAAACGAGAATCCGAACAACAGGAATTTCTCCTTCCTCAATAGGACTATTGCTCCATTGAGGCCACAAACAATTTGAGATGGCTAATTGATGTCCAACGAATAAAACAATTTGAGATGGCTAATTGATGTCCAACGAATAAAGACACCCAACGGATAGATACACCCACATGGTGAAAATTCGACCTTCAAAACACACAAATCAGGGACACACAAATTCCCGCTACAAACAAACTATAATCTCCACATGTTCCTAGGCACTCAAGTGACGGATTTACACCTAGACCCGCTTTGATACCATATTAAAACAAGAGAGTAGAGTATTACACATAAATAATAATGTCAAACTATAATCTCCACATGTTTCTAGGCACTCCCATGAGGGATTTACACCTAACTATAATCTCCACATGTTTCTAGGCACTCTCATGAGGGATTTACACCTAGACCCGCTTTGATACCATATTAAAACAAGAGAGTAGAGTATTACACATAAATAATAATGTTAATCACTATGTTGAATTAATTTCATAAATACATATAAATACAATAAGCTTTGTCTTAATATAAACAAACTATTTTAATGACACAATTTCTTGGTTGAGTGAATATCTCAACCTCAGATTATTCTATTACACTTAGTTGGAGAGAATATCTCTCACAACCAACTATCTAACAATCTCCTAAAGTGCAGGATCAAACCACTCTAGTAGAGATTGACTCTACTTGTGAATACATTAGAAAGCATATTAAATGACTAGGAATTATATATTCCAACAAAACACCAATAAGAATCACCATCAATTAATCCTCCTAGAGAAAAGAAAAAAATTATGTGAACTTAATTAGTATTCTTCCCTCGTACTCGGAATTTAAAAAAGAATAAATTAAAAAAAAAGATAGAGAAAAAAAAGAAAAAAACAAACAAATCATACCTAGGTTATTATGTGGTTTTGTTTTCTGCATAAGTTTGAAAAACATATTTTATAAACTTTTTATTAATTTAACATACAACTTAAAGAAAAAGGATTGTAATATTTTACAATGAACACTATACATTTATACAATCATTTTTTGTGTTTTTTTATTTTCCTTTATTTTAACTATCTTAAATGCCTCATTAAAATATCATTTAAATATAGTAATAACTAATGAAGGGTAAGACTATTTTCCAAAATCCTTTAATAGTGTTGGAAATTGTAATTACAAGTCGATGATATCTTCACATCTCCACTGATTCGTCAGTCAGTGATTTTGCCAGTAGTTTGTTAGTCAGCCAGAATGTCAGTCATACAGTCTAACAGTCTGTAAGTGCAAAGTCCTACATTTACTCAAAAGTCAGTCAGCAAGTAGGAAGTTATAAATGGAGACAATTTCTATCTTCTCGAGCTTTGGTAAATGGTTGAAGATTCATTCGAATTAATCACAGTCTTTAATGTTGAGTTGATCTTAGCTTTTGTAGGAAGTCTTAGTTGGAGTCTATATAAGCCCGAGTCGTTTACTTAGTCAGATGATGAATCATGCAGAGCAAAAAAGAGAGGTAGAGTAGAACAGTTGAGAACCAATAGTAGTTGAGGAGTGTAAGAAGTTTGAGTCTATAAATTCAGCAGAAGAAGTCATTGGATATGAATCTCATCTCTATCATTGTGTTTTTTATTCCCGCAAAACTCTGAAGTTTATTAATATCAATCTTTTTGTGCATTGAAAAGTTTTTGTCTTATTTATGAGTTTATGTGATAAGAACAACACTGTGTTATTCCACATTTATAAATCATTTTATTAAGTGTGTGTATTCACACCACGTAGCAAACTGAACAGTCTATTCACTATGTAGTGGTTTTGAGAAATCTGTCGCGTACCCTGTTTGGTGCACATTATTTTAAACTGTGTTGCACAGAGTAGAATGTGCACACCATCGACCCAACGTCATTGATCCCAAGATCTGGTATCAGAGTGGGTTCTATCAAAACAAGTTTATCAGAGCATAAACTTCGTTGAAAGTGAAATATGGCTTCTACCTCAAATTTGCAACCTCCCACTTTTACAGGAAAAAATTATGAGATGTGGTCCTTGGCAATGAAGGCTTTGTTTTGAGGTCAATATGTATGGGAAATAGTCGAGAATGGCTATATGGAACCAGTAGATGAGGCAACATATAATGCTCTCACACAAGCTGAGAAAGATGCTTTGAAAGATCAAAGAAAGAAGGATGGAAATGCGTTTTTTTACATACATCAAACCTTGCATGAGAGCATACCTCCAAGCATCAACAAAGAAATCCAAGGAAGCATGGGACACATTACAAACCTCTTATCAGGGTATGTACAAAGTAAATACTACAAAACTGCAGATTCTTAGAAGAGATTTTGAAACCATGTCAATGAAAGATTCAAACACAATAGATTCATTCTACACCGATGTCATTGGACTGATAAATTATATTAATTCTCATGGTGAAACCATAGAAGACAAAAAAATTGTTGAGAAGGTACTTAGGAGTCTTCCTCCTAAATTTGATACCCTTGTTGTGACTCTAGAAGAGAGAAAAGACTTGAGTCGGTTCAGTCTATATTAACTGCAAGCTTCCCTCATCAATCATGAACACAGATTGAATAGGTCAAATATGTCATTAGAGAATGAATTTTCCATGCAATCATATATAAGTTGTGGAAGAGGAAGGGGGAGAGATAAATCTAGAGGTAGAGGAAGAAGTTATGACAGAGGCAGATTTAGTAGCAATCCTGGAAATATTGGTGGAAGAGATCAAAACCTAAGTACCAACCAGTCAAGTTGTCAAAAAACCGATAAATCAAAGATTCAATTCCATTACTATAAAACGTATGGACTTTATGCATATGAGTGCAGAAAGAGATAGTACAATCAGAACAAGCAAAGTCAAGATCAGTCACACAATGCAAATAACCAAACTTGCCCTATGTTTATGACACGCATTGTAGAAAATCCTATAATGTCACCAGTTGAATGGAATATTTATCAAGCAAGTCCATGTGACATATGGTACTTAGATTCAGGATGCAGTAACCACATGAGAGGAAACACAGAACTATTTTCTAGTTCGGATGAGTCAGTCCAAACCAAGGTTACAAATGGACTAGATATCCAAATCATTGTCTTAGGCAAAGGCAGTGTAAAAAATTTAACTAGACACGAAGAACAAAAATTTATGTCTGACGTATATTATGTTTCTGGTTTGAAGCATAATCTGATGAGTACAGGGAAACTGTTACAAAAAGGATACATAATCCACATGGAAGATAATAACTATGTGATCATGGATAAATTCCCAAGCAATCTACTTATTGAAAAAATCCAGATGACAAGTAACAGGATGTTCCCACTGACATTAAAGCCAACCAAGAAGAAGAATACAATGCAAATTGTTGGTAAAGGAAAACGTGTGCAGTCAGACACATTCACAACAAAAAGTGCGTGTAGTTCCAATGAAGAAGATAGTGTGCGTAGTTCTAATGAAGGAAATAGTGTGTGGAGTATCAAGAAAGGAGAAAATGGTGCAGAGATGAAGGCAACATTCCAATCTGAAATACACAATGATTCCTGGTTATGGCATTTCATATTTGGACATTTGAACTTTGGAGGTGTTATCGCACAGTTTGTAGCTAGGTCAAATGGCTAGAAGGTATAGGCCAAACTGGCGTAACATGAACCTACCCCACCCAATGTCACCTCAATGGGGAGGTTCTTTCTATTTAGGGAGGTTAACCCATGGGAGACATCCCCGGTAACCTGGGGTTTGAAGAGGTTAAAGTATAAAAGTCAAGGGAAAAGTTCCTCCTCACAGGTTACCACCAAGGTCAGAAAGTCCGACTAATCAACTAATAAATGAAGTGTATGCCCAAATGAAAACACCTGCCCAGAACAAGACAACAACAATACAATATATATATCCAAGCTATAACTCAGTGGTTTAGTACTTCATATGACTATCTGACAATAATATATAAGCAATGAAACAATAGATATTAATGACTTCAACATTTTGTCAATATAGCAATGTAAGAATATCAATTCACTAATAGCTATTGAGATGATGCAGCAAACAACATATCCAATCAACCATATACTCAATAAATGATTTTAACCATCATTTAATTGCATATTTTCAACATTTGTTGCATCAAGATGAGATAACCAACTGTGACGTCAGCCTTAATTAGGGTTAGTTTGTTAGTTAGGGTTTCAAGAATTAAAGTTTTGAGAGTTTGTTTTGGACACTATGACCTCAACGTTGTGTGCCTAAGATCAGTGCCTAAGGTATGGAATCAATAAAGGAGAGGACACAAAATTGAATAGATAACAGGCTAAAGACGAGAGGGAAGGGTTCTAGAGTGTTACAATGGCAGGGCCCTAGAATCAAAACCCTAGGGGAAAGAGGCTCACTCCGATGTTGCTTAAGCAAGGCCTTGTGCTCTTTCCTCCTTCTTTAGGTCAAATTTGGCAAACGGATAGCATAAGAAGAGGGTTAAAACAAGAGGATTTAATGAGGGAGAGTGTTGTAAAGACAAGGCTCTATCTCTAAAACCCTAGAAGATGGACTGCCCTAGGTGTAGATAACCTAGGCCTAGGACGTCACCCTCCTTTTAACCTTTAAAATAAAAAAAAAACTAGCTTAAGGGAAGAAGTTAGATGAGTGTAGCAAAGGCTAGGCTCTATCTTCCTCCTTAAATGGATGAATATTTCTCTCTAAGGGGACATATGACAAGGACCTACTTGTGTGCTTGTCACCTAGGGTTTTAAAGTCAACAAATTTATAAGTTAATGAAAGAATACTAACCTACAAACACCATTCAATCAAGAAGTTTTGTAGGAAAAACACTTACATATCATGAAGAAAAGCATGTGCAAACCCTAGTTGTAAAAATTCCTCAAGAGAAATGCCAAAATATGCCAAGAAAAGCCTCCCATCAACAAGTGCGCCTCCTTTAAAAGATCAAATACCCAAACTAGGGCACAAAAATCAGACTTCACAAGTGTGAGTTGTTGTGTTATCTTCAAATGAGGGAAAAACATCCTCAATTTATAGTATCTCATGACCTTTAATTTAAAATTAGGTCATTAAAAATAGCCGACAAGGCTAATAACCAAAATCATATTGTTTTTACATTAACTTCTAAGTAAATGACATAAATGATCAAAAGGTGAGACGTCAAGCCCCTCTGAGGGAGACGTTAGGCCCTTTTTGGGCTAATCCAGCATCCAGAAGTCAGACGTTAGCCCTTTTAGGGCTCTTCCAAGCTGCCACACATGCCAGCCATCCCATCAAACTGCCACATGCTCAAGGTGATGTCCAAGCCTCCTGGGTGATGTCATGTCCATCAAAAGAAAAACGTTCCATCTGAAGTGGGTCAACCCCCCTGGGCTGGGCTCAGCCAAAGTGTCCTGGGTGGAATGTCCTTCTTCTTCTCATGTGCAAAGGCTCATCAAACCATTTTCCTATCTCTGCCCCTGATGGGGTCCTAGCAACCATCTGATGGGATCCTCAACCCCATGGAGGTCCGAACTAATCATCTCCCCATGTGTACCGGTCCAAGTGGTACCTGTCCATCGAGCATGGTCCTGCACATCAAAAACTTCGCCCTCCATGGGCTCATTAGTCACAGGGATCATAGCCATGTCAATCATATTTCATCATCATTTTATCAAATACATGCATAAAACCCTTGATACATCATCCAATAGCTCAAAGACATTACAATGACCCACTATACAAAGTCGAAGAAAAAGACAAAATACTCTATTGGGCTAGCATCCATAGGAGAAGGAATGTTTCCAGAGGATATCATCCAAGCCATGTAATATGAGGTGATTCGGTCAAGGGATGTCTAGACATACAGATAAAGTGAAAGATAGAGGTGATATTACCTGTGGGTGCCTTTATAGAAGGTGAGCTATACCCGTCATGGATGCAATTCTTTCCAAGCCCTTATTGCCTTTATTCTTTCTTTTCTTTATTGCTTTTTCTTTTTTATTTCAAGGTCTAACTAGAGGATACTACCTTGGCGTGGTGACCAGAGCTGACAATATTACCCACAAGCACTTTCACAGAGATGATAAGGTTGACTTGTGATGAGACCCCCTTTCCCTTGGCCATGCAACCAAAGGTCACTACCCTGGCGTAGTAACTAGGTAATGGCAATGTCATACTGCTAGGTGCCCATGAATATAATGGACTAGCTCGTGATGAGACCCCCCATCCTCTTGGCTAGGTCTTGTTTTTTCATTTTTCTTCGGGTCCCTCTTGTTTCTTGCTAAGAGGCTTTTTATTGCCTTCTCAGGGATCCCTGGGCGAGGCATCTCTAGGTTTCAATTTTATGGATTTTATCTTTTACCATCACATTTTCTACCTACAGGCTAGCCCCTTCTTTACGAGATAAGGTGTAACCCCATGAACATATTATCCTAATGTCAAGACTAGGGGAATGGGAGGCGGAGATAGTGCAGAGATAAGATGTAAAGAGTGATGATATGTGAGAGGTGACGATGTGTAAAATTCATCTTGTGGAAAACCACAAAACTATAGATTTTTCAAACTATTTAGGGTACCTGTGTCAATCCCATTACTGGTCAAGCGGGTTAATACATGGAAATCAGCGATCGTTAGAAATAAAGAGATTTGATGCATATAGAGGTTATAGCGATCCAAATATGACACATACCATGATACCTAGACCCAGGTGTTACCTCATGGAGCAAGAGTCTTCTTCGATACAAGTCAAAGCCGAAGGTGATGGTGGTATGCATCTGACAGGACAAATCTGACGATGAAAAAGAAAGATGGGCCCTCTGGGGCCATACTCGAGAGAATCAATCCTCTCATTGGCCAATCCATGTACAGGACACGGGCTATGAACGATCCTAGTTATCCTAGAAATGGGGATATAGGAAAGATCTGAAGTTGATACACACAAAGGATATGGTAAAATTCTTCTGGGTGATTGAAAGAAAAACAGAGAAAGGATATCTTGAAGGATACATATTTGGAAAACACAAAGAATCACTTCCTAGTTAGCCGTCTTAGAGAGAAAAATCTCCATTGGAAATAGTACACTCAAAAATTTGTGGACCAATGCTAAGCTCCATCTATAAGAGGCATCACCAACATCTGGCCATCAACACTCTTTTAGGAAATGCTACTCAAATTCCTTGTCTTCAATAAACTAGATCTGATACCAATTTATAGCATCCCCAACCACCCAACACACCATTGTTGGGCAGCATGAAGACTTATACATATATCTATATAACATTACATTTCTAATGAATTTAAAACAAATAACCTAGAGTTATATCATCTGATTCAAATGGAATTGGCGATTAATTCCTACATGCCATGGAACCTGTGATAACATTCAAGAATCCTGGACATATGTTGTCTCGTAATTAAGTACATAGATGATACGTATCTTTTAGCTGGAGTAAAACAACCAACTATGTGAAGACCTTCCAAAAAACTCCCAGCCTTAAACCACAATACTAATCACTCTCAGCAGTGGGTCACACCTAAGCTGGGACTAAACTCCATCGGGAAAGGGATTCCCTAAAATGAAGGCAGAGTCAATAGGAAATTCACCACAGGTTTAATAGGAAGGGTTCTCTCCAGGAGCCACCCAGCCCACTGCTCATAGACTCTCATTCCATACATTCATGTCCCACCCCCGGAGTATACACCTTCACTGTCACATAGTTCATCGGTTGTTCCACCTCCCTTTCCTTGGGCTTTGGCAACAGGCCGGAACAGAATTCTCGTATCTTTGTAGAAGCTATGAGACTCATTTCAGGAGAACTCACCCCTCCTCAACACCTCTCTCACCTAGAGGGAGTGCTCAGAGCACACAGCTTGCTTCTTCAATCCCACACCCACACTCTCTCACTTGGAGAGATTTCTCACAACCTTGACAACCCGCTTCTTCAAACCACAATAGATAATTCGAGTAAGGCAAGGGATGACTTGGTAAATTACAGAGGTGAAAAAAATGGTCTGGAATTGTATTCAGAAATGGATGAGTAGCGGTCTTTTCGATTACATGAGTGAACTTGTGAGGAAGCGGGGTAGATTAGTATCCCTAGCCAGATGGTGAAGCACAGGTATTAAAATCTGCATGAACCACGATCGTGGAAGTGCATAGTGAGTGCCAACAACAAAATTCCCCTACATGAGTCATTTCCCCAAGCCAACACTTGTAAGCTCATGAAGCTGTTCCTTTCCATTTGGAAGTGTTCCTTTATTACGAAAGGACAGGTAAAACATATCATTCTAATCAACTTTGGAATAATAATAAATTATTATTCCCTTCAACTTAATCCTTGAAACTGGCCCCTCTTTCCAACCTATCAGCCCTCTCCTTGCAACCTAAGTGGAGGTTGGTCTATATTCTTCCTTCGTAGGTGGTCTGCAACAATGTTTTATATTAATAATGTGAATATTTATGTAAAAAAACTGAAGCTCATGGCCTTTAACACCTAGTCTCTCAACCTACTAACACATAATCCTACCAACTTATAATTTCTCGTCACCCGACCTACAAAACATGTTTACAATTCATAGCCTGAAGATTACGGGGCTCATCCTTGGTCATTACAGTCCCCTCCCTTATTTTTTCATATCTCGGTCACAATGTATTTACATGACATCAACAAGATTTTCAAAATGTTCAAAAATACAATATGTATTCGCATAGAATCCTCATGTTCAATGTAACGTCAACCAGGACATTACCAGATCCTTGGACCTTTACAACCCTAATATTTCGATTCGAGTTGTTTTTCTCTTAGATTCTAATATGCACGAATGCACTTGCAAAGGTACCTTCTTATCACTTGAATCACATTCTAATCAATCATGTGATTAACATCAGGGTTTATGTTTCTTAGAAATGAAACCACAAGGAAACATTGTAAGCACAATCATGGATCTGATATAAGCATATGGCCGGGTGCAGAAATCTATCTAGGATTTCAAATGATATCTACCTACCAATTTGGAACGTTCCGAGCTTGGAGACTTTGTTGGCTTTGACCTTTAGGAAAATATGGTCACACACTTTAAACTCCCTGTGTTTTATGTTCTTATCATCATAAATTTTCTACTTTTCTTGGTAAGCCTTCCAAATTTTTGTTTAATCTTTGACATTTGATCTTCCATTTCTTTGAGCATCACATTTGTCACTGCCTATCGGTTTGGGTTATCCCAACTTAGTGGCGTCTTTCACTTTACGCCATAAAGTGCTTCAAAGCGAGCTCATCTTAGTGATGCTTGATACCCATTGTTGTGAGCAAACTCTACCAAGTCCTAGGTAGATGCTACATTTAGATGGTTTTCCATCACATACATCCCCCATTTAGATGGTTTTTCCATCACATACATCCTTAGCATATATTCTATCATTTGGTTCACCCTCTCTGTCTACCCATCAGACTTAGGATGATAAGCAATGCTTGAGTTCATATTCATTCTGAATCCTTTGAATAACCCCTTCCAAAAATTTTATGTAAATTTCGAGTCTCTGTCAGACACAATTGTCTTGGAAATACCATGCAAACATGCTACTTCCCTCATATAGATATAGGCAACATTAGCTTCCTTGTGAGTGGTATTAAATGGAATAAAATGGGCATCTTTTGTAAGCTTATCTACCACCACCATGATGGAATCATTTTGCTTGCCGGTTCTCGGAAATACTGTGATGAAATCCATTTTCACCACTTCCCACTTCCACTCAGGAATGGGCAATGGCTGTAGCAACCTTACTGGGTGCCTATGTTCATCCTTGACCTTCTGACACTCCATACATCTAGCAATGTATTCTGCAATTTCCTTCTTCATACTTGGCCAAAAGTAATGGTTCTTGACTGCTTCCACCATTTTCTAATATCCAGGGTTCCCATCATAAGACACATTATGCATTTCCTTCAAGATCATTATTCTTAACTCTTGGGAATTAGGTACATAAATTCTATTTTTGTACAAGAGTGTTCCATCATATTCCAATTTATAATTTTCCACTTTCTGTAGCATCTCACCTTGTTGTATCTTTGCTACCAATTCCATGTACTACAAATTTGCATTTGCAGCTTCCAAAATTCTACCTTTAATATCAGTTTGATACATGTTAATGGTCATGGCATGTAGTTCATGCACTCTTCTGCTAAGTGCATCAACCACTTTGTTCTCCTTTCCTTTGATATGCTTCATATCAAAGTCATACTCACAAAGGAATTCCAACCATCTACTCTTCCTAGAATTCAAGTTTGGTTGATCAAGAAAATACTTCAGACCATTATGGTCTGCCCTCAGTTCAAACCTCCTTCCCATGAGGTAGTGCCTCCATTTCTTCAGGGCGTGCACTATAGATGCCAAATCCAAAGCATGAGTTGCATAGTTCTTTTCATGATCCTTCATCTTTCTGGATTCATAACATATTACAAACCCATTTTAGTTGAGGACTCCTCCAAGTCCTTCTTTGCATGCATCTGTACACACTACAAAATCTTCATTTGCATTTGCAATCCTTAGGATTGGAGCACTCATTAACAACTTCTTCAACTACTGGAAGCTTCTCTCACATTCTTTTGTCCATTGAAATTTCTTCTCCTTCCTTTGCAAGGAAGTGATGGGGTGAGCTATCCTTGAGAACCCTGCAATGAATCTTCTATAATAGCCAGCTAAACCCATAAAGGATCTGAATTATTTCACATTCTTCGGCACTGACCATTCTCTCATAGCTTCTATCTTTTCAAGATCCACAACCATCCCATCTTTTGAAATGATATGTCCCAAATAATGGATCTGCTTTTGATAGAATGAGCACTTGCTCAATTTGTCATATAGTTGGTGCTCTCTTAATACTTGCAACACCATCCTCAGATGATGTTCATGTTCTTCCTCTGACTTGGAATACACCAGGATGTCATCCAAAACGACTATGACAAACTTGGCTAGATATTCCCTGAATACACCATTCAATAGGCACATGAAAACAATGGGTGCATTTGATAATCCAAATGGTACCACTATGAATTCATAATGACCATAGCTTGTTATGAAGGTGGTCTTGCTGATGTCTTCATCCTTTATCCTTACTTGGTGGTACCTTGACCTGAGATCTATTTTTGAAAATATCTTGGCATCCTTCAACTGATCAACGAGATCATCGATCCTTGGTAAAGGATAGTTGTTCTTAATAGTCACTTTGTTCAACTGCATGAAATCGATGCACAATCTCAATGTCCCATCTTTATTTTTCACGAACAAGATTGGGGCATCCTAAGGTGACACACATGGGCGTATATACCCCTTGTTCAGAAGTTCTTCAAGTTGTAATTGCAGTTCTTTCAGCTCTGGTGTACTCATTCTGTAAGGAGTTTTTGACACTGGAGTTGCTCCAAGCATCAGGTTTATAGAGAAATCAATATATCTCTTTGGGGGTAGTCCGGGTACCTCCTGGAATACATCTTCAAAATCCTTTAATACTGCATGGTATTCAATAGTTGACACCTTATCCTTAGGTGCCTCTTCCATATGAGCTGCAAATATTTGGTAGCCTTTCCTGTAGCACTTCTTCAACTACATTGTTGAGATTTCTCTGATAGCAACTTCTCTAGGAATTCCTTGGACGATTCTTTGATTTCCTTCCTCATATAAGAAAGTGAATGCAGTCTAAGATGGCATGGTGTTGGTCCAAGCAATCCATCCCAATTAGACAGTCATAGGAACCTAAAGGTAAGTTGTTCAATTCATCCCTTGTGCTCAGTCCATTCATGTCCACTCGACAGGACTTAACCAACTCAACAACCTTTATCTTGGCTCCTGTAGCCAACTGCACTAACCAAGATTTTCCATGCTTGCCTCTTGGAAAATGAAAACTTTACACCATTCTAGGATCTATATAACTATGACTAACTTCTGAATCAATTAAAATAGTAATGGTTTGGTTTTTCATCATACCTTCCACTTCAATCATATGTGACTAATATTTTTCTTGCTTGTTGTCCAGGGATGCATAGATTGTTGGTACACTTATGCCCATGTCCTCCACTGTTTCTTCCTGTTGAACATTGTGGACAACTCTCGCCTTGTCATTTTTGTCGAGGCAATCTCTATACCTATGATTTCCTTTACAACCCCAACATTCCATAGGTGGTTGTCTTGGCATTTGCCCACCTATTTCAGCCTTCTTGGGCTCTCTAAAACCTGGCTGTCCTTGAGGAATGTTTCTAAAAAAGGATGGTTTAGTTCCCTTCTTCCTCTGATCCAACTTGAATTTCTTCTTGTCTTCCCAAGCCTTCCATAAAGTAGGATTTTCTCCTTGCTACTCATATAAGCATTTTTCTCTCCTTAATGTTTCTTCCATAGTTTTAGGATTATCATACTAGATCTTGTCATTGATGGAAGATGGTA
>SNQJ01S0212440.1:0-15817 GCA_010110895.2 Picea sitchensis | reverse complement strand
AGAAGTATGGGGACAAACAGCATAAGGAAGGGTTGTGCAGGCAGAAACACATCCTCCACAAATCCCAGTACCCAAGAAACGAAGAACGGGCCAAACCAAGTCGACTCAGGCAGACGACGGCTTAGAGCAGTGAGGGACCCATAAGGGGAGGACAGAAACCACTCAGCCAACCAATGGACAGCGGAAACTAGCTGAGGGAGCAGAGGAAACCACATCGAACCCCATCACACAAGAACCAAGGAGAACTAAGAGACCAGTGGTACAGGAAGAAGGTGCGTGAAAGAAAACTAAGGCACAACAACCACCACCGGACATTACAATCATGGAGTATGATGGAAAGATGACTGCTAGAATGGTCCAAGACTTCCTTGTAGAGGATTTCGATCATGTCATGCACCACAAGGATAAAATACAGAAGGGACTAACAGAAATGGGACAGCTCCTTAAGAAATTCGGGGAAGCCTAGATCATGAGTAGCATTAGAGGTATAGAGCCATCAATCACATAGACCACAGAAAGGGTGGAGGTAGAATAACGCGACCCAGTTCTTCTGATACCACATGCACATTCCACGGTCTACATAAAGCCTAGCATGTTGTGAATGGATGAAATTGTGGGATAGACACCATTGAAGGATTTGGATCATATCCAATTGGTCTTGACACAGATGTCATTAAGAGAATTACACAAACTACAAGTTAGCATCGACCACGAGATGCAATCGCGAGCACATAAAAACTTAGTCGAGCTACATCAAGCAACAAAGAAGCAGGAAGCGCTGGAAACAGTTTGTGCACAGGCCAAATCCGAAACTTAGGAGGAGAAAAAACGCAGAAACGAGCTGGAATTAAGAGTGGAAGAAATCTTTGGGAAACTTCCAACCACTGCGCAAGGAAATGAACTCCCAGCCACAGAAAATATCAACCAGGTTGTGTAGGCAATTGATCAATATCAGAAGGAGATAGAGACTCTTCGCGGACATATTAGATTGACAAATCCACCAGCAGTAAAGGAGAAAAGGAAGCAGGAAGCATGAATGCAACTGCAGGAGCTAGAAAAATAGGTCAACACGACAGCCAACTTGTTGCATAAAGAAGCGCAACTTTGGACAAATATGGAGGAGGATCCAGAGGTCCAACACTAGGACAAGGAGGAGGAGAGGATCACTGCAACGATCCAAGAACTCAATCAGCGACAGAAGACCATAACAATTCCACAATGGGTCAAGGGAACATAAGAGTTGAAGAAGATACAGGCAGAACTTATCATTGCGCAAACACAAAAACATGAGCATCAATCTCAAATAGAACCGTTACGGGAACGAGTAGCAGAAGTACTTGCGTAGGTAGAAGAAGCCAGAAAATAGACATCACAAACTTAGCTAGAATGCGCAGGACTGATGAGCGAGGAAGTGGCAGCTCAGACAGTCGACACCATCAAGGAGAAAATCGCGCAGGCACAGACAAAAGCAGCAGAGTTGCAGGAATAGTTCCAGACGATCACCAAGGAGATCGAGGAAGCACAGAGAAATTAGGTGACTCGAGACAAGTCACATGTCAGTGTTGGGGGCCTATTGGCACCAAGCCGAAGGGGAAAGAAGAACGATCGTGGGAAAGAAAGTGTGCAGAAAACTGAAGTAACAACTGGAAAAATAACAGCATGCACGCATGCAAGAAAGCATGCACAAAGGAAAGCGACAATTGGAAGAAGAACAACACGTGTATGGGATAAATACCTAACGTAAGAAGGGTTAGAGTTTTGGTAATATTATGAAAAAGGTTGAAGAGCCCGAAATGTATAAATATAGATACGAAAGTATCATATAGGGAAGGGTTCTCATTGTTATTATTATTGTTGTTGAGGGTTAGGCTTTGTAATTGGAGACTGTAACTATGCAGGAGCGTAGGCGATATGTAATGTTTTTAATTGTATGAACCAATTTTGTAAGATGTTGAGCAAAGAAGATACGAGGAAAGGTAGATCTGAGGATTAGACCACAGGCTGTAGAGCCTGGTGCGATCTAGTTCGCCTCACATAGATCTTACCCAGTTTTGTGGAGAATTGTAAGCATGCGGTGCTAGGAATGCAGAACTGCCATAATAAAAGAGCCAAATCTTTGTGGACATAGCCCAGGAGGGGCTGAACCATGATAATACTCATATAATATGTTAAATGTATGCATGTCTCTTCTTTCTTTCAGCAATTAATGATTAAGCTTGATGAATGAGTTAATACATTGTTACGAATTTGTTATACTTTGTTGGAATTAAACTGTGGGATATACGTAAGTGACTTCAAGGAATAAGTAGTTTACCTTACAGCTCACGATACCTGGATTTAATCAAGAAACCCCTATCCCCTACTCTTTCCTAGGCTGTAAACACCTAAGTCTTATAGTCACCCATTTAAAGCTATCTCGAGTGAGACTGTGTAGTACCTTCTGGGTGTTGTGTTGCCTTCTGGTTTACCAGGAGGGCCGATAGTTTTAGAGGCTTTGTTGGAACCCCGAATGACATGAACCCTGGGTCAATAACTTAGATAACCTGAGAAGGGAAATAGTAACCAACATTGGGTCTTCAAGATATTCCTGCAGAAGCTCCATTCCATTGTTTCTTCCCTTCGAGAAACTCTTGGCTTCATCTCCCTTGAATGTAATAGTCTTCTCTAGGAGTTTAAGCATTTTCTTAGAGACTAAAGGTCTTGGAGAATGGGGGATTCTCCTTGAAGTTGAATTATCCTCCTTTTTTTATCGTATTTATACATGCACCATGAAACTAGTTATTTGGAATTGAAGACTTCTGATACACAACTTGCTAAAGAAATCCCTGACGTCCAAACTTGGTTCACATTATTTTTTGGCAGTGGTAGTGATGAATAATACCAGTATGATATTGATCACTGGAATGTCTTATCCTCCCACCCAAGCAAGTTTAGAGTGTCCCCGCAAAAATGTTATCCTCTTCTCGTTGTCATGCTTGATGAATTTGGCGGACTAATGTACAATCACTTTAAAATGTTGATTTCAAAGTAAGCCCTTTTACCATAATATACCTTGAAACTCTTCTTTCGAAGGAAAGATTAATATGAATTAAATTTGAACTGATGGAGAATTGTCTCAAGAAGGTCGCCATTAATAACGACCTTTTAATATTTTAACCACTTGTTATTTTCTGTAAGATTTTCATTAAATGTACTTTAGAGAGAGTGGCAAGATGATACATGTATTACAGCGGAGCAATGGAGGATTGGATGTGTTTTAAGAAGAATTGGAAACAATACAAACCTGAAAACCCATGGTGAAAACCTGAGAAATGACTAAGTATGAGACTGTATCGATCATATT
The DNA here is from genome assembly GCA_010110895.2 of Picea sitchensis. Classification (NCBI taxonomy): domain Eukaryota; kingdom Viridiplantae; phylum Streptophyta; class Pinopsida; order Pinales; family Pinaceae; genus Picea; species Picea sitchensis. The sequence continues at coordinate 12,474 of SNQJ01S0212440.1, read as the reverse complement.
TGAGGGGAAAATATTTTTGAAAAGTTATGACCCGTGAACCTACAGTGAAGTTGAAAATCAACTAAGTATTGAAATATTGAGAGAGAAAAGAAAACTTGAGAAAATGACTAAGTGTTATAAATAGGTCGGACAGACCTATCATGGAGAAAATCAAGTGAATCGGGCGAGTGAATCATACCCACGGCGAACAATTGAAAAAGTTCTAAGTATGGTGTGAATTGAGGATGGCGGAAGATGGTAGTACATTTTGGAAACGGTGGAGCTTATGACTTAAACGATAATATGTGACAAACCCATGAACCCGCAAACCTGTGATAAACACAAAAAGAAACTAAGAATTGGTATAAAATGGATACAACGAAACACAACGATGCATTTTGGAGGAGGCGGAAATTTGTAACAAGAGTTAAAATGACTCATGAACCCGCGACAAAGTGAAAAATTCTAAGTGTCGAAATATACAAGAGAAATGTTTTTGAATAACTTAACACATTTATGGGTCAACATGACTCAATGTGAAATACATCCAAGACACACCTAGAAATGAATGTGCAATTTGTGAACAATTGCATTTTTCAAAGAACATTAAATGCTTGAACGAGGAATTGAAGAAAGAATATCTGAGCTTGAGTGCATGTGAAAAAACATTCTCTTATGAAAAAATATGTATTAGTTGCAAAAGATCATTTGAAAATGAGAAGTTTCCACGGTTTGCGACACCAGACCAGATGATATGCAACATGCCATTACCAATTGCAAGTACATTGTCAGAACTTGAGGAGAGACTTGTCTCACTTAAAATTGCATTTTCACAAATTAGACGATGGGGCTACAAACAATCACAAATGGGCTTGACAGGCTCCATCATCAATGTACTTGTTCATATGGATATTGTCCAAAAAGCATTTCCACAATCCATGGATAAAATAATGGCAATGGTAATTGCATTGAAAAGACGATTACAAACAAAAATGTGTATCAGACGAAAAGAGTGTGTGTAAACATTGTGATGAAAGGATTAAAATAATTGTATACAAGATCTTTATACAAGGCTAGGAACATCACTACAAACAAAGAATGGACTAATATTCTCAAACAAGATAGTAAAAAATGCATAGAAGAGACAAATTATGAGTGTGAGAATGATATGGAGATAGAATCGGATAGTGAGAGACCTAGTTAAATGTTGGTGCACGGGTTCATAGACTCGTAATGCATCCATGATTTATAGGACAAGATCATTGAGGTTGCACCTATTGAAGTGCGTCGTCCACTTGGAATATTCATGGACAGATACATAGAAGAGATGAACTTTCCAACCCTTTTCTATGTAAATGCATGTGATGATGACATTGTAAAGAGATTTGGTTACCAAAAAATAGAGAAGTGGGAATTTCTACATGATAGCACGGTTTCTTGTATCACACTACAAATGTGTTCTTTAAAATGGTGTGAAAAATAATCGGCAAAGTGTTTTCCTATATGTGGATACGAATAAGAAAGGGACAATTACAAGGAATAAAATTACTGGAAAAAGATATGAAGTACAAACCAAATTTGGAAAAGATACTTAAATCCGATATTGGATACATAGATTTCAAAAATATCTGCATGTGTTCTTATTACTTCCAACATATTTTAAGAAAAATGTATTTGCAGTGATACAACAGTTGAGGCCTCCAACCTTTTTCATCACATTCACGAGTGCAGAGCATTAATGGCATGAATTGGTATGTGCATTGACAAATTTGTATAGGAACAAAAGAAATGAAAAGAACTCTAAAACATTGGAAGACAATGACATCAATTACCTGATAAGAAAGGACCTAGTTACTTGTACTCGTTACTATAGACATAGAAACAATGCTTTAAAGAAATTGATATATCATGACGAAATATTTTTCGGCAAGTACAGAATAGTTACTTTGTATAGAATTTCAAAATAGAGGAAGTGAACATGAACATGGGTTGTTGTCGATAGAAGATGCACCCATATATGGAAAGGAAAGTGATTCGGAAATTACAACGTTCTTGGAAAAGTACATAACATGTGACACAAATCATCTTCATCTTCATCTTGCCAAATCGCATAAGCATTTCCATACAATAAGTTCTAAGAAATGAAAGAATCCACATTGTCGATAAAACTTCCCTATGCCACCGATGAGAATGACAATGATTCTTGAACTAATTGAGTTACCAAACAGAGTCGTTGACTAAAATTCAAAGTTGTTGTTTTCGTCACTAGACCAAAAAAACTATGACAATTTAATTACTTTGGAAGACTTCTTGATGGAAATGGGACTAGCGAAGGATGAGTACTTTCTCCTAATACAGTGCACACTAAAACAAGCAACAATATTCCCGGAACGAAAACCTTCACATATTTGGAACAACAGCTTTGCAAAAGACATGCCAAATTTTTGGAATGCAAACAGAGATGCTCAATTTGTTCTGAATGCACATGCGGCAACATTATATTGCAATTCATATATGACTAAAGTTGACAAATGTGTGACAAATGCATTTAGAAGGATACACAAATAACATGAAAAAAGTAGAATTGATGTTATGCAAATGATGTGTATGCTTGGGAATATAGTGTTGAATCTTCAACAAATGTCTTCATAGCAAGAAGTTCATATTTTTCTTGCTCTACCATTGAATAGCAGTTCAAGAGTGTGTATCTTTATAAGCATGGATCTAATAGATCAACAAACATTTTTCCTTAAGCCATGGTTTTTATTGAAACAAGAACCTGATGATTGAAAAGATGTGATGTGCAACTCTATTATTTATTACTATATTGAACAGCCATGTGCCATTAAGAATATCTTCCTTGCTAAATTTGTTTCCAAGTACAAAAAATATGGTACACATATCGAAAAAGAAAATACCAAATGTGATACAATTCGTCAAATATAACAAGTACATTGATTATAAAAAAAATTGCAAAGAGAAACTAATGTTGTATGTGTCGTTCGAAAAAAGTGAATCTACATTAAAGCATAATTGGCCTACATGGGAAGCTACTTATTGCTTTCATGAAACTAGAATACAATCCAATGAAGTTAAGTTTACATACAATGTCAATCCAACCTAGGGAGATATGGAAAGTGTAATTCAACAAGTAGACAATGATCTTCTCGATTTTGATGGTACATTGACCCAACAAGGCACAAGCACAGTTGACTATGAACGGTATGATTTGCAATCAGATCTGCAATGCGTTGGGGGGGAAAGTAACAAATGAACAACTAATCTTGGATTCCAAGTTGCAGGCCACCCATTTTTTCTTTAAAATAGTGAATATTACAGACTTAAAATAATGTTGAACAAAGAACAACAAGTAATCAAAGACATTGCGCTAAAGAAATTAAGGGACGTGTAGATTCCATTGTACTTATTACTTACTAATGGAGCAAAAACAGGGAAAACCTTCACATCAAAAATGATATTCCAAATGCTTATATGAATACACGATGCAAATAAGACAAGCAATCCTTTGAAAACAAAGGGATTGATAGTCACATATACATGTAAAGTTGCTTACAATGCAGGTGGAACAAGAATCCATTATGCATTTCTAATGTCTTTCAACAAGTCCTAGTTTGATCCACTTAGCATAGAAATGTTAGGCATGTTGTCAAATCTTTATCAGGAACTACAACTTGTCCTCATTAACGAAGCGTCTCTAGTCGAAGGTTTATTCCTATTTTCGATTGATAGTTGGCTAAGAAGCATAAAACATGTACAAACAAATTACTTTTGAAACATAGATATGGTATTTTGTGGTGATCTTTATCAAGTACATCCCATACATGATTCCCTGGTATTTGAGCAACCTACCATGAACATGTAAATCATAGCATGTGATTGTTGTACAAATAGCGTGAAGTGTTATGAATTGCACACTGCAATGCGACAAACAAATGAAATTTTTATTGTTATTCTAAATAGAATGCAAACAAATAGTCAAACAAGAGACGATCTCGAATGTATCAACACGAATTGCATCCATCCTGCTCCAAATCACCCATCATTTCCTTATATATTTTATAAAAACAAAGATGTTGCAGTGCATAACATGTCTATGATATTGCTTATGCCTGGAAAGGAACTTTTAATCCATGCAATTGATGAAGAGGAAGATGAACGTGGTGGTGTACGACGTCATGAACATACAACAACTTTTCCTTTGCAAATTGTTTTGAAATTAGATATGCTCGTTGAAATATATGCATGTAACTATGATTCGCATGATGGTTTAGTGAATGGTGCAGATGGAATAGTCAAAGCATACACCAAAATAGATAAGGCTAATGTTTTATGGATAAAGTTATATGATCTGCATATTGGACATCGGAAGGCCACAAGCTTAGCTTCTTTATATAGCAGAGACATTTCACCTGACTAGGTACCTATATTGCGCATAGAAAAACCAACATCGACAAAAGAGACGACATGTCATTTGAAAATCCATAAATAATTTTCATTTTAACTTGCATGTGCACGTACAATACACGGATTGTAGGGGCTAATGATGGACAGTGTTGCATTTGATCCTACTAGGGTGCGAATGTTGGACATATCGACCACACTGAGAGTGGGGGTGAATCAGTGTAGGGCTCTTTTTCAAACTTCCCTTCACAAAACTTATTAGCTAGCAATCACCAATTACTCAACACTCACTACTGTCATTTATAATCAGTTGTATGTGAACATATATCAGCAACATATATCATCAATAAGTCATCACCACAAGGAACGCAAAGAACACAAGATGTATGTACAATTTTCTTTTTATTACGGACTACAATCCTTGGGTTATCAGAAACAATTGAATAGAGTTACAACTCCACAAGAGCACCAGCTCTACAATGCAAGACTTAGCTTACACAACTCAGCACCAACTGAGAAGAGGAATCAATCCTCAATAGATACCAATTTGTCAACAGGTACATGACCTGTCAGTAGTGCAGCACGTGTATGTACTACAACCTGCGTATGCCTTAGGGTTTTCTCTCTATGAAAAACTCATATCCTTTGCAGCCTTCAGTCACATATACTTATGTATTTCATTGTCCCATCTGAACCATAACCAATCACAACACATCTATGCTCTCCCACATCTTACTCATGCTCCTCAACCATACAATATGAATGCTACTTAGTCATGTATAAGCAACCAGTATACTATGGCAATCATATCAGTATTGAGTCATAAGAGTGTTGTTCACTCTATCAATCAACCAACATAACCATATCACAACAGCCATACCAATAATTCCTTAAGCATTCACCATACAATAAGCAAGAATATCCATCAAGACAACTATGTAACCATACCAAAGTTTCTATGGCATATCTAAGCCCATGGAATGCAGATCTAGAACTTGCTTCAAACTTCAAGAACCTGGCATCAGATCACACTCAAGTCTCCATGACTTCATCCAACTGTACATGCTCTACCTTCCTTCAACCCCTTGCTATGCTCTTCAAGCTATTCTCAAGAGATTTTTTCACAAGAGACCCTTGCCTCTTATTTATACTCTCCAAGTAGCTTCCTTCGAAGCATCTTCTAGGTCACTTTTTCCACATAGTCACCTATGTCCAACTTTGCCCAATTTTCCACTTGTCCATGTATCCAATGGCCACTTGACCACTAAACCCATTTTCCTCATTTTAGGGTTAACCTGCTTATAACCACTTTCCATAATTAGAAAGTTATCCATTTACTTTATTATTTAAATAATCTTCCTTGAATTTTTCACTTCACTTTATTATTTAAATAATCCTCTTTGACTTTGTCACTTCACTTTATTATAATCATCCTTGACATTGTCACTTCACTTTATTATTTAAATAATCATCTTTGACTTTATCACTTCACTTTATTATTTAAATAATCCTCTTTGACTTTGTCACTTCACTTTATTATTTAAAGAATCCTCTTTGACTTTGTCACTTCACTTTATTATTTAAATAATTTATTCGTTACAATCACTTTGACTTCTTTGACCTTTTGGGGCTTCAAGCCAACATATGAGGGTCCTCCAACTTTGTAAGGCCATAACTCTCGAACCGTGAGGAGTTATGTGACGTTCCACATAGCACCGGAAATGACATGACAAACACTATCCATCTAGTATAGTTTCACTGACAAATTCATTGATCTTCATCTCATTATTCCACAATTAAGCATGGGTTCTCTAACAAACTTCTAGGATAACTCAACTGCAAAGTGTCTTCCCATGAGGCCTTTCACCATAAGGGGACCACTTTGGAGTTCATCCATTTGTACTCCTTATCAACCACGATAAGATACTTAACTAAAAAGAGTTTTCCCATGAGGTATTTCACCATAAGAGGACCACTTTGGAGTTCATCCATTTGTACTCCTTATCAACCATGATAAGACACTTAACTGCAAAGCATCTTCCCGTGAGGGATTTCACCATAAGGGGACCACTTTGGAGTTCATCCATTTGTACTCCTTACCAAGACAATAATGAGTCATATTTACATCAATCCATTCACATCAAGGACAACACATATTACATCAGTATGTTATGACCATATATTGTTCCTTTGACATCAATCCTTTGGCATACAAAACATTGTTCCTTTGACATCAATCAGTCAATACTTTGGCATCAATGACAACATGATCCAACAACAAAGACATGGATTGGTTTATACAACATTGTCACATGTAAGGAGCATAGAGCCTTTGTATCCTCTAAGTCCTTTGACAATGGATAAGTTCAATGTTAAACAAAATATCATTGCTAAGATACAACGTATGTGCAGCGATGCAAACTGGACTCTAGAATATGATTCATGGTCCATGCAGTTGGAGTCATGTATTTCAATTTTTTCACTAAACATGCATAGTTGGTATGCGCATATCAACAACATAGCCAGTGACTATGATACAATGCAATCTAATATTTTGTGCATTCAATAAACATATATGACATTTTTGATGCAAAATGAACAGTTTCAGTGTTTCAATTGCCTCTTGAATTGCAATAAACATGGTGTGATGATACTAGTCAAAAAAATTCTACCCATATTGGAACATATGCATTTTGAAGAACTAAATGTAGAGGTGCTTGTAGCAAGAGTAATAATCAAAGGATTGGGTACTGCCATAATTGATATATATTCAGCCCCATCTGCAATTCTATCTGGCATAGTAAATGCGACTGTGAAAGCATTGTGCAATTTACATTGCAACGAAATCATAGTGGTTCTAGGAGACTTCAATATTGACATGTGTCAATGTAACAAGAAAACAAAAAAAATGCAAAATCACATGTACAATCAGAATCTACATTTCTTATTGGACCAAAGAAAACATGTATAAAGAACGTTAATTGATCATGTTTGGTCAAATGCGAACAATGAATTGTCAAAAAAAATTATATTAAATACATACTGGAGTGATCATGATACAATTTGTTTTATACTTTCAATTTGAAATGCATATAAGTCATAGTGAACATTAGGCTATTGAAGTACATTAACATCGGAATACATATTCGCATATGTCCATATTATTTTTTCACATTCACAAATTTTTATTTCCTTCCTGTTGAACCAAAGCATGTTGTCATATTCTTGTTAGATATTTAGAAACTTCATGTTTCTATGGTAGTTCAATAAATTGTGTTGAACATGAGAAGCAAGTGCCACAGAACATATTTTGATGAAACAAAAATTAAACATGGACAAATCCCATTGTTTTTGCACTTCAGTAACGTCTGCTCACATGTCTATTTGAGTTGTTCGATGTGAAATAAATCAAAATTGTCATCAATCATTAATAAAAAGAAAAATAGGGGAGAAAAAAAAAGAGGCATGGAACAAGAATTGAGAAGGTACATATTTCTAATTTTATATGTGTAGCGTTGCTTCAGTTTTCATTCGTTGTTTGTTGGTATTGTATATTTCATGTCATTTTGACATAGGGGTTTATTTTCTTGATCATGCATTTATTGCAGTGCTTCGATATAAAAATGAAATGGAAGAAATGCAGGAAACCAAGTAGTTACAAGTAATATAGTAGAAGAAACTCATTAATTGTCTCCAAATGGGAGGTATGTCGATAATAATAATGCAATAAACACTTTCTTTTTGTAAATTATGTAGATGTACTAATACATATATTCATAGTGCATTGTATTATATAGAATCCAAATTGCATATTGCATCTATGAGACATTGCTTGAGTAAGTGAAAATCATATGTTTGGGTTGTGGTTGTAGCTCGAGACACTTTTTCAAATGGGTGAAGTCGCTCCAAAGGTGGAAAATTTATTTGGTCAACATTTGTGTCAAGTCTCCACATGTCTCTACTTGGGTTTCTTTTCAAGTGGTGAAGGATAGATGTGCTTCATCCTGCAGCCCAAAAGTCTAAGCGGTGACTAGACTAAGTTCTACAACTTCAACTTGGCCCAATTACTCTGGCAACTACAAACAGCTAGCACCAACTAATTGTTCCAACAACTCGGATGACGCCCATTCTCCTGTCTCGTTCAGTGCACTTGGTAACCAAGAAGACCTCGAAAACTAGAACCAAAGGAATCATTCTCATAATGGAACAGTCATGTTTAGCAAAGGTTTCGATGTATGGTGACATAGAGAGCAGACATTGTTTTAGAAAGATGAAATTTTGCAAGACCTTCGAAGCACAGTTCAAGCAACTTTTTGTCTACGCTAAACATATTTCTCTCGAACTGTATGTTGGGTCCCATTTCCAAAAATTGCATTCTTAGTTTCAATTGTCGTGTGAGTGACAACCCAAGGATAGTGTTCACATCTAGTCCATGATGATTAATTTCTCCACACAGATTGGATGATCGCACATTGCTTGAGTAAATGCAAATCATTTTTTGGGGTTGTGGTTGTAGCTCGAGACAATTTTTCCAATAAGTGGAGTAGCTCCAAAGGTAGCAACGTTATTTGGTCCACATTTGTCCTGCCTCTCGACCTCTATCTGCTTAGATTTTTTCTAGAGTGTCAAAGCATAAATGTGCTTTATCCTATAGCCGAGAAATTCAAGCAATGACTAGACCAAGTTCTACAACTAGAACTTGGTCTACTTACTTAGGGAGATAGACACGGCTAGCACTGAGTAATTTCTCCAACAAACAGGAGCATTGTGATCCTTGTGTCTCATTCATCTTACTTGGTAACAAGCAAGACGTGGACAACTAGAACCGACAAAAGGGGAAGTCCCCATAATCAAGTAAGGGGCTCCAGCAAAGGTGTTGATCCATGGTGACACGGACAATCGATGTGAGATTAGAGAGCTAATTATCACAGTAGTTTTGAAGGATAGTTCAAGAAATTGTTTGGCTAGGATAAGTATCTTTCTCTTTAACTATAGACTGGGTTCCCTTCCGAACAGTTGCATTCTCAGTGTCAATAGATGTGAGAATGAAAGGTTGAGAGTACAAGTTATCTGCATGGACCATGAACTATACAGAATCAAATGCATGTTAGCAAAATCCATGGATGTGAGGACTTTGGGGTGGAACTAGAATCCATGGGATGAATGGACGTGATCGTTGGATGGTTGTTGGTGTTTCTCAAATGGCAGGGCATGGGAGATTTATTTGTGGAGAAATTAGGGTTGGGTGTGAATATTATGGTTCTGGCAAGTCGTATAAATAGCTAAGAAGACAACCAGAAAATGTTGTTGAAATGTTCTTGTTTTCTATCCAGCTCCATGCACTAATGTTGTTGTGATGATGCCTTGCATTTTGGATCTAATTTTCCTTAATGTTATGTCTCACCCCAATGATTCATCGTACTATTGATGGAGCTTCCATAGGCTAGCATCATAACTTCCCGCATCCACGGTACATGTGTGATATGGCTAGATCAGATTGCTTGACGCTTCAGTCCTACCAAACGTTTTTTGGGCCTTGGATCCCATGTGCCACCATATCATCATTTCCATTGTCATGTGTGATGCCCATGGCTTTGGATATTGGTTGATATCTGCAAATTTTTTGACCTATCAACTTGTATTGTTTCTGTGTGACTGTAGCAGGTGTTGTCCTGGTAATGGATCTGTAACTATACCTAATATGTGCTTGGTTATCTGCTTTATGCCATAATCAGGTACTAAGCCTCATTGGCTCATGAAATGCTTTAACACTTGACAGTGAACTCAACCTGTATTCGTCAAAGTACCGCTTTGTCAGTGTTCAATCCATAGGTTGTTTTTTTTGTCTAAGTAGCATGATAGCAATCAATGCATATGCACATATTTATAGGCTCTTTATTTTATACATCACAAATAAATAGGAATAGGTGGTTATGCAATTTGGAAATTTTTATTTTTAGTTGAAGCAAAGTAGCAATACATGGAATCGAAAAAACAAATGTTGCATATTCCACTCCATTTCAAATAGTCTATGCAATCTGTAATTCTCTTGCACATGATCTGCTTTTTGGCTTGAGAGGCCATATGAAATATGTTTGCAAAAAATTCTAAGTATTGTTTATATGCCATGTGATTTTCAAGTGTATGAAAATTTTACATTGAATAATACAGTGTAGCTCCACATGTCACATAGATAGTAAACAAAAATAGTGTTGTGTTGCATCTGCAATGAGTTCTATGTATTGATTTCCATTTCTTTGGACAGAAAGTAGAACCATAATTTAATTGTTTGTTAAATTGATTTAAATGCAAACACATAGAATATATACATTTTATATAGATGTTATCTATGTAGTTCCCATACGAGCAATAGCATCTACATTGTATATGCACGTTGGATCAAAAGTATTTACTACCCATTGTTAACATTGTGTTGTCCTTATATTGAAATTTTATAGTTAAACTATCTGCACATAGTCAATTAAGTTGTTTCCAGACATTGTGCAAAAGTTTCCAAATTCAATTCAACTATTACAAATCTGGAAGAACTATACAAGATTTCCATCCGCTTTAGTCAATTGTTTTATTCTATTGTTGCAATGCATTTTAAACCCTTGAACATGTGATAAGATAGATACCATAGTTAACTCTTGTTCCAGGTGATATGTTTCATGGTTTGCAAAGAAAAAAATTAATACAACGTAACTGCGAGGATTTCTAAATAAACAACTTATATTGATATGTCCCAGTTCATTAACTTGTATGCAATCACCAACGAAATAGAACTGTGAACAAATGGCAACTATAATAACTTTCCTTTCTCCACATTACTATCAATCCTAGATTTACATATACAAAAAATCAATTAGCATGCAAGTTATGTTTTCTTGGATAGGTTGCAAATAGAGAGTTGTTTGGCAATTGTTTGAAGTATTAGAAGTGCACTAGGTTGGTGCTATGAGTTCTATGAATTATGTGCACAAGTGTTGACAATGGACTAATCCTTGCTTGTAGGGACCCCATGCTTGTGCAAACCGGCCTCTGCAAAATCCCCAATTGCAGAAGATATGGCTTTCGACAATTGTTTTTTTCTATTATTCCAATGCATTTTAAAGCCTTGAGCAGAAGTATTGGAAATGTTGAAGCATGGCAGTCCAATGCAGTCTAATGACTTGTATGGATTCACCGCATAGGTATCAAAAATAGACTAGGTATTTCTTATGCGACCATCGTACCTGTATGAAATGTGGAAGTGTTGAAGGTATAGCTTTGTGCCATGCAAAAATGCAAAGGTATTGATATCTTCATATGCAAGTGCAATGGTTATATGGTTCATTTTCTTTGACAATTTGTCTGCATCCCGCATAGTTGTGTCTTTCATGCTTTGTACAGTTTTTTCTCTTGGCACAGTGGACATTTGGTCTATTTTCAATTATTGTGCAAAGAATTGTTACCAATTCTTTGGCATACTTGCACTGCAGTGCTTTTGCACACTCCCACTTGCAGTTCCACACCTATGTGGTTCTGTAGAGGCTTTTTCTACCAGCATGTTTTCCCAAGTGTGCATACGTATTGGTTGTGTGCATTGGAATTGGGTGCAGGGACGTAGCAGGAATAATAAATACTTGCTCTATTTTCGACTGCTATGTGGAGGAAACACATGCTCGTGAGATACTATGCTTTTGTGGGTCTGCATTTGCAATAATTTTGCACTTTGTTGTGACAAGCTAGGTAATATGGAGGAAGGCCCATTCACTTTTGGGGCATTTATTTTTATCATATTTAGAAGCAAAGGGAAATGATTTAGGACCGGTGCAAAGTAAATGCACTTGGTCTTGAAGCAATGTGAGATCTCTGATTTATTTATTTTTTCAAAATTTGTACACAGTGATTTTATAATCTATAGTTAATAGGGATCAACTAATGTACTTAGTCATTATGTTATAAGTTTGTAACTTGTATATAAATACATACCTACCTCCTTCTCCTAGGTCACCATCGTCCCCTTGACTCCATTATCTATGAATTTTTTTGACAGGTTTTTGTTCTTTTCACAAATCTCCTTCTCTCTCC
>SNQJ01S0212439.1:0-12881 GCA_010110895.2 Picea sitchensis | reverse complement strand
GTCATAAAGTTACTTTCGATTCACAAAAGTGTGAGATAAGAAAAGAAGGTTCAGGGAAATTGGTCGCCACAGCTGCAAGAACTTCAAACAACATATATGTGTTAAGTGAAATTGCAAATGAAAAGTGTTGTCTAGGAAAGGAAAATGAAAGTTGGCTATAGCACAGAGGAATGGGTCACATGCATTTTGATAATGTTGTCAAAGTCAGCAAAAGAGAAGCAGTCATAGAAATGCCCCAAATCACGAAACCAACCAACACTTTATGCAAGCATTGTCAACAAGAAAAACAAACAAAGACCAGGTTCAAATCAAAGGAATATTCAACAACAAGACCACTGGAAATTATGCACATTGATCTAGTTGGACCAACTACAACAAAGGGCTTAAAAGGTGAGAGATACTTTATGTTATTAGTTGATGATTATACAATAATGACTGCATTTTTGTTTCTCAAGAACAAGTCAAAAGCTTTTGAAAACTTCAAGATCTACAAGGAAATGGTTGAAAATGAGATGGATTCAAGAATCAAATGCTTGAGATCTGATAATGAAGGAGAGTTCACTTCAAAGGAATTTATGGACTACTGCAGCATTCATGGAATAAAAAGGAAATTCTTTGTTGCTAGGACACCTCAACATAATGGAGTTGTTGAAAGAAAGAACAGGACAGTACATGAAATGGCTCGAACAATGATAATGGATTCCAAATTGATAGATACATTTTGGACACATGCAGTTCACATTCAAAACAGAGTAATGCTCAGAAACAACACTGATAAAACTCCCTACGAGCTATTGAAAGGAAGACCAGCAAATGTGAAGCACTTCAAATTTTTTGGAAGCAAATGCTATATCAAAAGAGAAGATGGCAGAATGGGAAATTTTGACTCTCATGTGGACAAAGGAACACTTGTTGGTTACTCAAGTATAAGGAAAGCATACAAGTGTTACAATCTAAGATTGAACAAAGTTGTGGAAAGCATCAACGTAACAATTGATGAAACAGGTAGACCCGAATCAAAGGAAGAAGAAAATAAATCAATGGAACAACTTTTCGAAGAAGAAGAAGAAGAAGATGCTTTATAGATACATTTTGGACACATGTACCACATTCAAAACAAGAGTAATGCTCAAAACAACACCGATAAAACTCCTACTCTAGCCATTGAAAGGAAGACCAAGAAATGTGAAGACTTCAAATTTTGAAGCAAGTGTTACATCAAAATAGAAGATGGTAGAATGGGAAATCTTGACTCTCATGTGGACAAAGGAACACTTGTCAGTTACCCAAGTATAAGGAAAGCATACAAGCGTTACAATCTAAGATTGAAACAAAGTTGTGGAAAGCATCAACGCATCAATTGATGAAACAGTAGGACCCGAATCCAAAGGAAGAAGAAAATAAATCAATGGAACAACTTTTCAAGAAGAAGAAGAAGAAGATGAAGAGAACTGGCTGTAAACGTGGGGTGCTAAGTTCAGCAAGCATCTCCAAAAACACCTAGCAACCAAGTATAGAAGAATCCATCCTTCAAATCGATTATTGGAAACAAAGATGCGGAGTTGAAACTAGAAAATCCTCTCACTAGAACAAACACACCTAGCACTCTTTAATTCACACTGAACCAAACCATTTCTTTGAAGAAGCCAATAAGGATGAATTTCGGAATAAGGCCATGGATGAAATAATTGGATCAAATAGGTAAGAATGACACTTGGGAATTGTCTCCAAGACCAAAGAATAAGAACGAGATCAACACAAAATGGGTTTTCGTGAATGTTCCAATGAAGCATGGACAGACGCGCTGAACAAAGCCAGATTGTATGTAAAGGATACGCACGGGGTGAAGTTGAATGGACTTTGAAAAGACATTTTCCCAGTTGATGCAATGGAAGAAATCCATTTGCTTTTATATTATGCATGCTTCAAAAATGTTAAAGTATATCGGCTAATATAAAATCATCTTTTGAATGGGGAACTTGAAGAAGAAGTTTGGATTGAACAACCGTATACATCACTTGTCAGATAACATAGACTATGTGTAAATTAAAGAAGGCCTTGTAAGGTTTAAAACAAGCTCCTAGAGGCCGAATTCGACTGGATAAGCACGCTAATAGGCGTGGTCTAGAAAAGGAAGTGCATACAACAACCCTACATCAAGGTAAGTCAAGGTAATATTTTTATTAATTGAAGTTTATGGTTGATGATATTATTTTTGGTGTGATGATGATAGGTTAAGCAATAAATTTGAAAAAGATATGCAAAATGAATTTGAAAATGATGTTACTTTGAGAACTATCATTCTTTCTGGACTTCGCATACATCAAAGCAAAACTTGAAGGAATTTTTATTTCCCAAACCAAGTATATCAGAGAATGCTAAAGAGGTTTAGAATGGAAGATTGCAAACCGCTTATCACTCCTAAGGTAAAACCAAATGGAAGATGAGAAAAGATGATGATTTGAAGTTCACAACCGCAGGCAATATAGGTCAATGATTGAAACCCACTATATGTGACAAAGATCCGCACTGCATGTAGTTGGACATGTGGTACAATTTCAAGAAACACCAAAAGGAATCACATGTATTAAGCAAAGAAGAGGATTTCATATATCTCAAAGGAACAAAAGAGTTTGGATTAATATGGTATCCAAAAGGAAACGCTCTATCACTTATTTCCTGCCACGATGCGATTAAGTGTTGTATTGATGATCAACGGCACTATCTCATCCCATTCACAACCGAGGCAGAAAGTATATTGCGCGAAAGATCACAAGTTGTACACGTGTTCTTGATGAAACAAACCTCGACAGACATACAAAGTTGAGTATGATGAGCCCATTCCAAATCCATTTTGATAATACAAGTGTCAACACATCCTCAAAGAAATTTGTGATGCGAACTCCAAGACGGGCAATATCCAACTGGCATCACCTTCTATGGAGAAGTTGGCCAAGTGCAAAAGAAGAATATCGAGTTGAGCATGTAGGCAATAAAAGAACAAGTGGCGATATATTTACAAAACCACTTCCACCTGAAGCCTTTGAACATTCTCCAAAGACTTGGAGCTATTTCTAATTCAAATGAATGTTTTGAATGCTTATATTATATGAAGTCTTATATCACACCATAAGCACGCTAAGAGGACACCCGTCAGGAGCAGTCCCATTGGAAAGATGTATCATCATGACAAAGGGGAGAGTTTTATCAGATGCAAATCATAGCGACATGGTTCTGGGAGTAGATTACCGTGCTGTAGAGGACAGAGGTGGCATGGTTCCGTGGGGAGCACATTTATCGATGCAGGACAGAGGCAGCTCGTGAGGGAGCAGAGGAGGATTCGCATTGCATCATAGTGTTTCCACCAATGCCAGCGAGGAGAGATTGTTGATTAAGGTTGTTGTCATTGATGTCAACCCCTTGAAGCCAGAAAGCTCTCTCAAAGACAAAGGTTTGGGTAATGGACCCAATATTGTTTGGATTTCATTTGACTCATTGATACCCTGGCCATGGTTGATAATAAGTAAACATGGATTAAACTCCAAAGTGGTCCCCTATGGTGAAAGCCCTCATGGGAAGAGCATGCAAGTAAGAGAGCCCATGCTTAATTCTGGAATAATGAGTTGAAGGATAGTGGTAATTTTTCAAGGAAACCATCCTAGAGATAGTGCTTGTCAAGTGTCATTTCCGATGGTATGGAACGGCCACATAACTCCTCACTTCTGGCTAGAGATTTATGACCATATGAAGTTTGAGAACCCCTCATAAGTCTTATAGAAGCCCCCTTAAGTGTCAAAGTGCTTTTAGTAAAAGAAATTATTTTAAAATGAAGAAGCCCCAAAATAAGGAAACTCAGAAGGCTACATGGGAAGATATAAATAAGAGACAAAGCTCACTCTCATAAAAAACGCATTCTGTACATACATATATAATTTCTTCAGAATCTTCTTGTAAATACCTCTGTGGATACATCCTAAGTGGTGAACGCCCCGAGGTAAAACTAAGGGCTGATCTTTATAGGCCTCGGATTCACGGAAAATCCTATTTTATTAGCCATACATGGGTTTTCTGTGTATAGGGTGTGTGTACGTGCGGGTTGGTTGTGTATAGGGTGAGCGTACTGGTCGACTGTATAGGTGAGTACATGTTGATAAATCCATGAAACTTGAGAAAGATGAAGGTGCGTAGGTTCTAGATTCTGAGATCAATCTCCAGAAGGTCTAGAGTGCTCAAATGCATCATATCCATCCATTAGTTCAAAAGTTATGTCTTATTTCTATGAATAGTTGATTTTCATGTGTACATGAGGAATGGCAATGGAGATTTTATGATTCTCCCTAGAGAGACTAGTGGCTACATAGGATATTATACGATCTACAGAAATACATTGTTGGTATATTTATCATCGATACTTATTGTTGAGGCACATATTGTACTTTGGCATATGGCTAAGGAGTTTTATGGTACATGGTTGAGATCTTGTATTTATTTATGTATTGAGAAATTGAATATCACAAAGGTGTTGATGACTAGATCATGTGAGAGTTATTATACTGACCATGATCACACATACCTATATGGCACATGACTGTGAGAGAGAGACATACTCTTGCCCTCGAAAGTAGAGGTTATGTATGAGGATGAATGGACATGGTACAGTTACAAATCGATAATGCTGATGTGTTACGTGATCTATGTGAAAGAAGTTACAGAGGGTCAAAAATTTTCAAGTGAAAGGAAACCCTAGTCGTATACACGGGTTGCATAACAGATAGGGTGTATACATACGCGAGCTGCATCACTACAAGTCACATATCAGTTGCATTTTTGTATATACATGTTCAGTTCTGTGTACGCTTTGGATTACTGTATGCTTGTACGATTGGATACAGGCGTTACAGTTACTGATACAATTGTACAAAGAAGATATCCACAAATGACAAGCTGAAAGTGGTTCCATCATTTTAATTTCACTCGTGATCTGCTTGGATCGGGCAAGTATAGGTGTATTGTGCTTTTCACCCTTCCCATATCGAGAACATAGGGGTTTAGCCTCCTTGGTTGTAGCCGAGAATTGGGGAGTTATAGCTTCCTTAGGTTGTAGCCCGAGAAACTGTGGATTGAGCCTTCCGGGGCTGTAACTAGGAAAACAAAGTAAGTTATTGAAGCCCAATGAATGTAATTTTAAGACATATAAGAAAAAGAATTTGTGGTTTTCTCCTGATTTTGGCTTTTCACGAAACACCTGTGTATCATGGTATGTGTGATTGCTTTTTCTTATTGCTCATTATTGATAATAATTCTACATTGATATATAACATTTGAAGAAAAAATGATTATACCATCACATCGATTCACCCCTCCTCAATAATCCAACAATTAAATGAGCAGTTCCTTAAAAAATCACTTTAACTAATCGGAAGGGTAGATCATGGAGAGTATAAACTTGTATAAAAATGGAATAATACGCTTGATGGACGTAAGTATGCTTTGGACATAAGGATGAAGACATATATACAAGGCAATGTGGATTTCAAGTTTTTAAATCAATTGTAGATGGATACATAGCACCGGAAATAGCCCACCAAAATGGCAGCAAAGTGAAACTCGGTTAGAATATTTCCAAAGCCAAAAATTCACTTTGAATGGTCTCGATACTTGGTTATTCACCAAAGTTGCACATCAGAATCGCTAAGGAGATTTGGGACAAGCTTCAAATATTTATGAAGGAGATTCAAAGTCAAAGAAGCAAAGCTCAAACTTGGCTGTGAGGTCAGTTCTAACAACTAAAATGAAGGAAGATGAAGCTATTTCAGCCTCTACTCTTCTTATGAGTCGATGAGATAGTGAATGCAATCATAAGATTGGGAGAAATTGAAGAATTTGTAATTTTTCGTGTTAGTACTAAGATCTCTTCCTAAGGAGATTCAACCCTAAGATATCATCACTAGAAGAAAAGATCGGATCTAAACTCAATAAGCATGGATGAACTCAGACGGAATCGCTACAACATATGAGATGAGAACCTAACAGGAAAATCCGCATGTAAAAAGAAGCATCCTTCAAAAGCATCCAAAAGACCAAAGCAAAAAAGAAAGGAACAAGAAGAATATAGCAAAGACAATGATCGCCTCTAAGACATGAAGAAGTGGCCAACTTCACAAAAAGATCTAATCAAGGGAACCAAATCTGTGAGGTTAGACGGTAAGCTCTTTAATTTGTTTTAATCAGGATGGTATTTCTTGGTCATTTTTCTAACAAATGTACTCCTAAGAAAAAGATAAATGATGAAGGTTACTCAAAAGGCAAAACACACATATAAAGGCAAAATAACTACAAAGAAAGATTTCAAGAAAAGTTTATGCATCAAAGAAGACATCTCATCATCGATGAAGATGAATTCAGTTGATGAGACAGAAGAGTTTTATTCATGGCAGAAAAAGACTCCGACAAAAAAAGACCCGAAGAATATGAAGAAGTTTAAGAAGAAATTGAAGAGGACAGGTTGACTTCTCGAGAAGAATTAATGTGTGCCATATAGAAGTTACCAAGAGAAAAGAAAAAGAACAAGAAACTACAAGAAGAACTAGACAAAAGGAAGACACTCAAGAACTAAAAATGATCACAAAATTGTACCCCCAAATAGAAGATGATAAAGAATTGAAGAAGCACTCTAAAGAACAACTAGAAGAAAAGCAATCGATCATTTGAAACTTGGAAGCAGAGATTGTCACATTAAGAAAAGATATTCAAAAGAAAATATGCAATAGCTCCTCGCCTTTGATGACATAACTGCAACAAAATCCTTCATCTAACAACTCCTCGGACTGATACAATCAAACGTAAAAGGACTGCTCCAAAACAATAGAGCAAGAAAACAAATCCAAAAAGCTATAAATAAACAATCAAAGGGGACGAAGACAAGCAAGGACACTTGTCCATGATTACACATACCTATATGGCACTTTACTAGAGAGAGACATACCTGGCCTCTTTAGTAGAGGTTATGTAATATACCGCACAAGGTACGCTATAGTCCTGATACGCTGATAAAATACAGATCTTGTGAAAGAAGTTGAAGAGGGTCAAAAGTTTTCAAGAAAGGAACTTATTTCTAAGGCATACTCTTACCGCGATAACGATAGGGCACA
Organism: Picea sitchensis; assembly: GCA_010110895.2. Lineage (NCBI taxonomy): Eukaryota > Viridiplantae > Streptophyta > Pinopsida > Pinales > Pinaceae > Picea > Picea sitchensis. The sequence continues at coordinate 5,730 of SNQJ01S0212439.1, read as the reverse complement.
TACATACGCTGGCGGCAGCTCTATAGGTCGCATACCGCTGCATTCTTTTGTAGATACAAGCTAAGTTCAGTACTTGATCATTGGCATTAAAATAAATTGGATACTGTATAGCACAGTTGATACGCTTGTACAACAGTGATATCCTGTGAGTGACAGTTGACAACACTCCATCATTATACTTATACATGAGGGTGGTTGAATGAGGCAAGGATAGGTGGTTGAACCACCTATCCGCCTTGTATCGAATATAGGGGTTTTAGCCTCCCTTAATTGTAATGAGATTTGGGGATTAGAGCTTCCCTCAAGTTGTGTTCGAGAAACCGTATTTGAGCCTCCTTCCAGTTGCACTGAAAACAAAGGAAGTTGGTGCTTCCAATGAATGTAATCACATTGCTACAGTAAAAAGCATTATGTGGTTTTCTCCATATTTAGGTTTCCACGTAGAAACACTGGTATACTGTGTATGCATATGATTGTTCATTTCTTATTTCATTATTGGATAATACCCTGTACATTGATAACATTTCCAGCAAAAAGGATTATACCACGCTTCATTATTTATTCACCCTCCCTCTCATTAATCCAACAAGAACGCTATCCCTCCCAAGCTTAATTTCCACAAGTGACATGTTGAGACCCTTTAACGAGACATTATTGTGTGGTCTTCTGAGCATCGAGGAACTGGCTTTACCCTAGGCACCATCTCCTCGAAATGAGGTGGAAGTGCTCAATGGATTCCGAGATATGTATCATGGAAAGGCGCTATCCGCACTTCCAGGCCACCTGGTAAATGGATAATTCCGCTAGATAGAGAAAAAGATCCAACCCCTAGCAAATTTTACCAGGAAACAAGGAAAGTATGATACCAAGAGGAAGAAGATTCAAAAGAGGGGTAATGGTTTCATGAAGGACCTCTCTCACTCCATATAGGCACATAAAGTATTAGGGAAAAAGTTTGTATACCAAAGTTTGCTCTTGAAAATTGAGCAAAAGCTTCTCTTTGCATAGTTGTTGTTTGGTACTGTGCATTTATGTGTGTAGTGTAGGATGTCACCACATATGCCTTAATAAATGTGTAATCATGTGGCCTAGAAGCATCAAAAAGAAGAGAAATTGGTGGATCTTTAGTGTGGGCCATGTAAGACTACCTATGGAGGATTTGGTGGCCTTGAGTATCTTTCATTGGACCATCTAGGGCTCTAATAAAGACAAATTATAGTTTTAAGGGGTTTATGTGGACCATAAAGTTGATTTTATTGGTGGGAGGCTTAGGCTATCTAACTCCAGGGATGATTACTACTTGAGCTAGGTAACAAGTCAAGACACTAATGCAGGTGTAAAGGATGATGTATGGAAATAATGGTCTCCAAGATTAAGTGGGTAGACCTATATGGAAAAGCATCAACATTGCACAAAAGTACATAAAATGTTGATTTTGTCATCACAAAATGTGCATGCAAGTAAAGGGAGTGCACTACAATGGTTGATCCATATAAGGTCTTTCATCCACTTCCACTTATCAATTAAAACAAAAGCACTAATGGAGTGTTTTACTATGCATATGTTTTTATTTTGTATATGTTTTTAAAACAAACCCCCTTTGCAAGAGGAAAATTGGCATGGTTCCAAGCAAGGTCATAAAGATTTTTAAAATCCCAATTTTTGGTCTAGCCTCTACAAATATTCAAAGCCATGGAGATAAAGAACTCAAACATCCAAGATAATAAAAAACAGTGTTGCATTCTTCTTTATGGAACATGGGATGGAAACTGTAACGTCCCCAGCCACCGACCCATGCCGGGTAATGCTACCTAAACAACCTTAACCTTGCCTTTATTGCTCTAATACATTTTTTGTGACATTCTCGGCCTTAAACAGTAGGCTAGGCCATGCCACCAAGTAACTTTGCGGAAATAATCACATATAAAACTTAACCGGAAGATAGAGATAACATCTGGTATTCACACTTATAAATATATATATATCTAATGCAATTAAACAGACGTTAATACTCTACTCCTACACATGTTCATGCGGAAGCAACATTTAACACATACATGCAACATATATATATACAGGAATTACTCATTAATTATAATTCAAATACAAATACACAGTATACAGCGAACACATAATTGGTACTTATCTTTTAATAGATGACCACTAACAGTGTGCAGACCTTCTACGAACCTCCTAGCCTTAGACCATGCTACTCATCACGCTCAGCAGTGGGTCACCCCAGAGCTGGGACTAAACTCCACTGGGAAAGGGAATTCTAGGCTTGGAAAGGACAACAAGGAAGTTGCACAGAACAACAGGAAAGATATTTTATCCCATGACCCACTTACGCCCACAACCCACAGACCCTCATTCCCCACACACCTGCTCCACCCCAGGAGGGTACACCTTCACTAATACAAGTCCATCGGCTACTACACCTCCCTTACCTTGGGCTTCAGCAACAGGCTGGACCAGAAGTCTCAGAGTATTGTAGCATCTACGGGACTCCCTTCCAGGAGAATTCACTTCCCATCAAACTCTCTCACCTGGAAGAGTTGCTCACAGGCCTAACAACATGCTTCTTCAATTCAGATCCTAATTAACAAGCAACATCATTCAGCTACACATGGGTGACGGCAGCAACAGAAACGGGTATGGACACCAAAAATGGTAACATCCAAACGCTAAGACACAGCACAGCTCATGCGAGTGTAATTGTGTCGGGCTTCTCAGGAGACACACGGGGTAACTCAAGTACAACTGCAGGATTCCAAAGGTGCGTACTAGATACAGAGGCAATGACGATGGAGAACTGGTTCAATGCGTGAATCCCTAGTCAATCAGGAAGGGTGACAGACTTCCAGAGAATCGTAAGGGTTGTGAAAAAACTCCCAACTGGTCCAGACGCAAGGATGGAAAAACAACACCCGAATGGGAAGAGAACCCCCAACGAGTTGGCTTCCTCAGCTATAAATTGCATGCGCTCAAGTTGACACATGTCTTCTTGAAGCTGCATGAGTTCCACTTAGCACTTGTTCCCTTTTTCCAGGAACTTAGGATAACATGGCTTAAGTCAACCATAGCCTTTGGGAAATAATAATAATATAGTATTCCCTTAGAGGTAAGCCCTTCAAGCTTAGCCCCTAGGCCTAGACACTTAGCCCCCCTCCCTTACCCTACTTAGTGGAGCTTAGTCCCCCATAACTCATCTTCGTGGTCGATCCACACACAGCAGTGTAATTTTATTAAGGATGTGAGTACTTACATATACAAAATCAGGCTCATTGGCCTTAGCATCTGGCTCACCAACCTAATAAACATAATTACAATTCAGCAAGGGCTCGGCCTTGGGGTGTTACAATGCCCTCCCCTTATTTTTGCATTGTCCTCAGTGCAACTTATTTACACAACAACATCAAGATTTCCGAAATCTTCAAAAAGATGTGGGTACTCTGCCCGCATAGCATCTTCATGCTCTCGTGTTTCATCATCGGGACCGTATCAGGTCCACTAGACTTTTACAAGCCCTATGGCTCGATTCTGGAGTTGCTTTCTTTTCCGATCCAGTATACGCAGCAGATACACCTGCAAGACGCCTTCTTGTTCCACCTGAATCACATTCCAATCAATAACATGATTAGCATCAGGTACATATTTCTTAAGCAATGAAACACGAAACACATTATGTACAGTCATGGATGCAGGCAATGCAAGCACATATGCAACTGCTCTAGTCCTTTCTAGGATTTCAAATGGCCCACAATATCTGGCTGCCAACTTGGAACAGTTTCTCATCTTCAGAAAACCTATGTTGGCTTTCACTTTCAAGAAAACATGATCACCCACTTTAAACTCCCTATGGGTTATGTTCTTATTAGCATAACTTTTCTATCTGTCTTGGGAAGCCTTCAAATTCTGTTTAATCTTTAGCATTTTCTCTTCCATTTCCTTGAGCAAATCTGGCCCAACCACTGCTCTATCAGTTGGGTTATCCCAACTTACTGGGGAGGTTGCACTTTCTGCCATAAAGTGCTTCAAACGGGCTCATCTTCAGTGATGCTTGATACCCATTGTTGTAGGCAAATTCTACCAAGTGTAGGTAGTATTCCCATTTATATGTTTTGTCCATCACATACATCATTAGCATGTCCTCTATAACTTGGTTCACCCTTTATGTTTTCCCATCAGACTCAAGATGATAGGTTGTGTTGAAGTTCAGATTCGTTCTGAACCCTTTGAATAACCCTTTCCAGAATTTTGAGGTGAATTTCGGGTCTCTGTCAAACACAATTGTCTTGAGAATACCGTACAATCGTGCTACTTCCTTCATATAGATATTAGCAACATTAGTTGTCTTGTGAGTAGTTTTCAATGGAATAAAGTGGGCAGCTTTCGTAAGCTTATCCACCACCACCATGATGGAATCATGTTGCTTGTCAGTTCTGGGAAATCCTGTGATGAAATCCATTGTCGCCACTTCCCACTTCCACTCAGGAATCGGCAATGGTTGTAGCAACTCAGTTAGGTGCCTATGCCCAGCCTTGACCCTTTGACATTCTAAGCATTTAGCTATGTACTCTGCAATTTCCTTCTTCATGCCTAGCTAAAAGTAATGGCTCTTGACTGCCACCATTGTTTTCTGATATCCAAGGTGTCCAGCATAAGGCACATTATGCATTTCTTTCACTATCATAATTCTCAATTCCTGGAATTCAGGTACATAAATTCCATTTTTGTATAGGAGTGTTCCATCAGCTTCCATTTTATAATCTTCAACTTTCTACTGCAATTTTGTTACCAATTCTATGCACTGCAAATCTGATTTTGCAGCTTTTGAAATTCTGCCTTTAATATCAGTTTGATACATGTTAATGGTCGTAGCATGTAGTTCATGCGCTCTTCTGCTGAGTGCATCAGCCACTCTGTTCTCCTTTCTTTTGATATGCTTGATATCAAAGTCATACTCACAAAGGAACTCCAATCATCTACTCTGCCTCGCATTCAAGTTTGGTTGATCAAACAAATACTTCAGACCGTTATGGTCTGTCCTCAGTGCAAACCTCATTCCCATGAGGTAGATCCTCCATTTCTTTAGGGCATGCACTATGGCTGCCAACTCCAAATCATGAGTTGCGTAGTTCTTTTCATGATCCTTCAGCTTTCTGGATTCATAACATACCACAAACCCATGTTGACTGAGGACTTCTCCCTATCCTTCTTTGCATGCGTCTGTACACACTACAAAATATTCATTCGGATCTGCAATCCTCAGGATTGGAGCACTAGTTAACAACTGCTTCAATTGTTGGAAGCTTCTCTCACATTCTTCTGTCCATTGAAATTTCTACTCCTTCCTTTGCAAGGAAGTGATGGGGTGAATTATCCTTGAGAACCCTGCAATGAACCTTATGTAATAGCCAACTAGACCCATAAAGGATCTGACTTATGTCACATTCTTTGGCACTGACCATTCTATGATGGCTTCTATCTTCTCAGGATCCACGGCTATCCCATCCTTTGAAATGATATGTCCTAAATAATGGATCTGCTTTTGATAAAATGAGCACTTGCTCAATTTGGCATACAGTTGGTGCTCTCTTAGCACCTGCAACACCATCCTCAGATGATGTTCATGCTCTTCCTCCGACTTGGAATACACCAGGATGTCATCCAAAAAGACTATGACAAACTTGTCTAGATTTTCTCTGAATACACCATTCATTAGGCACA
>SNQJ01S0212436.1:0-15817 GCA_010110895.2 Picea sitchensis | reverse complement strand
CTAGGGGGAACCTTGCAGATGGACCTAACCTATGCTACTATCCCGGTGTTTGGGGGAGAACATAGGAGGCTATATAGGGAAGCCCAATTGGCCTATATAATCAGTGATGAAGCCAATCCTACCAACCATCCTATTTTTGCCTTAGACACTGATTTAGGTTCCAGTTTACTCCAACTCACTCATGCTCCCGAGCCTCCTCTTGAACTCAGGAACCAACCCACCATTCCTCATGAGATTCGTCCCTCCGTCACCCCCGTCTGGGAATTTTTTTTCGATGGAGCCTGTTCCAGGGAAGGCGCTGGTGCTGGGGTGTTTTTTGTGTCCCCTTCTCAGGAAACCATGTCCTTGCCATATAAGCTGGAATTTGAAACCACCAACAATGTGGCAGAGTATGAAGCCCTTGTTCTAGGATTGAGAGCTGCAAGGGAAATGGGAATTCAGGAGGTAGCAGTGTTTGGAGATGCAGAGTTGGTGGTCCAACAGATCAGAAACGCTTATCAGGCTAAGCACCCTCGACTCAGAAATTACAGAAATGAAGTATGGGACCTGTTATCACACAGTTTGTAGGAAGGGTTTTGGTAGCTTGAGTCAAGGCTTCAAACTGGCGTAACAGGAGCTTCCCCACCCACTGTCACCTCGATGGGGAGCTCTTTCTATTTAGGGTGGCTAATCCCAAGGGAGACGTCCCTATCAGGAGAGCTTCCCCACCCACTGTCAACAATTCTCGATGGGGAGCTCTTCTATTTAGGGTGGCTAATCCCAAGGGAGACGTCCCTAATCTGGGGGTTCTTAAGGACAAGGATCAAGGTTTTAAGGCTTCCAAGGTTAAGGATAGGCCTCCCTTCACAGATTACCGCCAATAGAAATAGTCTCAAGAGAAAAAGTCTTCCACTGAATGGCACCTGTTTGCGAGACAAGACAAATAAAACTAAAGAGTAAAAGGTATAAGTACTTCAGAATTTAATGACTATCTTTAAATATATAATGAGAAATGATAATTGTAATTATTGACGAAGTCAATGATTATAGACAAGGATACAAGCTTAAAACACTTCTTCAATAAATACAAAGTGATAAAGGTATTCAATGTTTAATATCAATCTTGAGTTATTACAATGCATGAAGTATCACAAATTTGCTCATATATAATGTCGCTGCGTCACTATTGTAGAAATAGGGTGACATCAGCCCTAGTATTAGGTCAAAAATTGAAGACAATGAGAAGGGACGTTTTGTCAAACAAGCTTATGGATGCAATCAACAACCGCTATTCATCAAATCAGGTGACAAATGTCAAAACGTTTTAAGCCAAGCAAGTGTTTTAGATAGGTATGACATCACCTATAATGTTGCTGTCTTAGGGTTAGGTTGGGCTAGTCAAAAGAGGTGGACGTTTTGACAAATCAGGCAATGAAAAATGCTTGAAACCTCTATGGTTACAAAGAGATGAGTCAGCGGCAACTTTTAGTCCAAACACAAGTCTAAAAGGCAAGACGTCATCATCTCTAGGGTTAGTTAGGGTTTCAAATATAGAGAGTTTGAAAGAGTTGTTTAAGCACAAAGGCTCAACGTTGTACTTCTAGACTAGTGCCCTTGGTAAATAGAGTCAAATGGAGCAAGACTAATGGTTTGGAGGGATTTAAACCTAAGGACGGGAAGGTTAGTTTTAATGGTGTTGCTATGGCAGGGCCACCAAATCAAACCCTAAGGGGAGGGGGCTCACTCCGGTGTAGCTAAAGTTGTACCCCTTCATGCTCCTCCATCTTTCCTCAAGATTCTTTGGCAAAACGACTAGCTAATAAACACAAATCTATGGCTGAAAAGTGCTGTTTGGGACAAGGCTTCTTCAAACCCTAGAAGCAAACCCTAGGTGTAAAGTAAATTAGGCCTAGGACTCCTTCTTCTTCAATTTATGTTCAAAACTAACTCAAGAAAAGAGAAAAAGGCTAGTGTAGCTATGGCTAGGCTAAACCTCTCTAATCAAAATGGCTAATAAGCTTTTACCATAGGGACATGAAGCCAGCCAACCTACTTGTGTGATGGCTCCCTAGGTTTCAATGATTAAGCAAATAGCAACAATGGAACCATAAGAGTAAGCAATTCTCTACCACAACCATTCAACAAAGAAGTTTTGTATGCAAATGTAATTTACAAATTCATGAAGAGTATAATCAAACCCCAGTTGTAACACCTTCCACGATAAAAGCACCCATGCATATGCCAAAGATAATCCCTCCAAGTGTAGCACCTCAAAAGACCAAAAATATCTAAGACAAGAGCTAAAGAAGTCACTCTCACGAGAGCAAGTTATGTTATTGTTCAAATGAGGGTAAACGTCCTCAACTTATATCCTGTCTATGACCTTTAATTAAAATCGTCATTAAAAAACAACCTAATAATGTCAATTTTCATTATTCAATTATTTGTCACATTACATGCTAAAATGCCAAAAGTGAACTAAAAAATGGAGACGCCGCCCCTCTATAGAGACGCTATTCCTTGTGGCATAATCATCATCCAACAAGCTGGACGCTATCTCCTCCTGGGCTCCTTCGCAACCCGGCTATGTGTGCCAAAGAAGCTCCACCACACCTTATCCGGCTTCAAAACGTCCAGCCTAGTCCTCCGGTATGCCCCATCCACAATAAGGCTATCGTCTCCATCTCGGTAAGGGGTCATCCCCTATAGGGTCAAATCTTCCGCCAAAACGCCCGGGATGAGGGCGCCCTTCCTTCTTTGCGTAAGGGCTCATTACAACTCCTGGGTTCCCGCCTCCGCCATCCCAACAACCATCTTATGGGCTCTTCAAATCATGGAGGTCCGAGCATCATCTCCCCGTGTGCACCGACCCTCTGCACTGGTCACTGCATGGTCCCGGCATTATCAAAGACTACGCCCATTGGCTTATCAGTCCTAGACATCAGAGCAGTGTAAATCATATCTCATCAATAAATTTATCAAACATATGTACGGAAATCCCTAACCAAACATCTAAGAGCTCAAAGACATTGCCACTATCTACTCATACAAAAGCCAGGGAAACCAAGAGAACAACCCATTGGGCTAATACCCACAAGAGATGGAAAGTTTCCCAAAGGATCATTCAAGCCATAAAATGCGGATATGGTTTTAGGGGATGTTCAAATAGTAAGACCAAGGGTCGGGTGTCGCCCAGGTGCCTTTGTAGGAGGCGAACAGTACCCGTCATGGATGCATTTTTCCAAGCCCTTTATTGCCTTACCTTCTTTATTGCTTTTTACTACAAGCTCGGACGAAGAGCACACTGCCTTGGATTGCGGCTGTGAGTCGACAAATAAGTACTCCACTAGTATCTTCAAGTAAATGAGAAGGCTGGCTCGGATGACCCCTTCCTTGGCCACATGCAACCAGCACTGCCCTGGTTTGGTGACCGATAGTGGCAATGTCATACCGCTAAATACCCCATGAACATAATGGGTCAATTCGCGGATGAGACCTCCCATCCCTTGGTTAGGTCTCTTGTATTTATTTTTATTTAATTTTTCTTAGGGTCCCTTAGTTTCTTACTCTCCAGAGGTTTTATTGCCTCCTCGGGATCCTCGGCGGCATCTCTAGGTTTTCATTTCCTATGGCTTTTATCTTTTACCAACCGCTTTACCCCCTGGCCTTTAGCCCCTTCTTCCCATTAAGACAAGATGTACCCTAGAAGGTCATCCTAATGGCCATCTAGGGAAATGGGATGGATGAGCTGGAAGAAAGATGAAAAAGTATGATGATGGGATTTTATCGATGGTTCTACAGACCCCTTGGTGGCTAACCAAACCCATGAATATCGGCTTACTAAGCTGTCCCATCAAATCTCTTAACAATGGTCAAGTGGATTAGTGTAAGATCCAAGGGCCTCCAAATGAAAGAAACCCAATGTTATATAAGAAGGTTATAATGATCAAATATGACACATACCATGATACTCCTGAATTAACCACCCTTTCATGATAAGAGCCTTCTCTCAGCCAGCTCCATTTGAGGATGGAGGTATCGGTACCACCGGATGACACAAGTCCATCGAAGGAAGAAGAAAGATGGGTCTCCGTATCATGCCCAGTCATCTCGCTCACCCATGTCTAGGACCATGTGGTCCTCGTGACATGATCTCCAAGCGTCCGTTAGAATGGGGATAACAGACCTAATTGACAATTTATTCTCAAATTTCAACATCTCTTTTATTCCAAGGGAGGATAATGCCGTAGCCGATTCTTTAGCTGTTTCAACTAGCCAGTTCAATGTCCCTCAACCGTCTATGGCCAAATATGATGTTGAGGTAAAATATAGGCCCCCGGTATCAGCCAATGTCATTGAAGGTATTCGAGGATGATCCGAGATCAAGTTTCCTCCAATCGTTGATGAATTTTCTGCGCTGCACATTGATTAGGATCCTGACCCGGAAGGTAACCCTCACCCCGAGGTGTTTTAAATAAAATTGCTAACTTAATCGGATTATTCAAATGCCTAGCAATCACATCTCGAGGGCACTAGTCCCTTTAGAATGATTGTTCGACGAGAATGATGTGGGCGTGAAGGGTAGAGCTGATGAAGATGTCGGCTACAAATTGAAAGTGCAACATTGGCACATCGCAGGAGCCTAAGTTTGTCAAGTTGTCAAGGAGTTTAACCGAGGAACGAGGGTCACCACACCAGCCGCCTAGAGCCTGCTTCCATGCCAGCCAACTACCGCACTGCCATCAATCCCACAGTTCACGTTGATCCCATCAAGAAGAGGCCAAGCCTTCGTGCGGTTAAGACCGATAAATCCCATGTTGTTACCTACTATGGAAAAAGAAGTAAAGAAGATTGTCGAGGCTCCGTGATCATTGTTCCCTTGATATATTCCTAATGGGTGGCCAATTTTGTCCCGGTAAGAAAGGCGCTTGAGGAAATCGTGCTTTGTGTCGATTTCAGAACCCTGAACAGAAGCTTCCAGCACATAACTATCCCCTACCCAACATGGAACACATATTACAGAGGGTAACCGAAGCATCTAGGATCCCATGATTGATGGTTTCTCCGGCTATAATCGAATATATCGGTCATGCTTGAGGATAGGGAAACGACTTTACCACTTCCTTTGGGCACATTCATATGCACGCCAAAATGCCTTTGGGTTAATGAACGTGTGGAGCCACATTTCGCAGCCATGGGATACGGTGAGAAAAATATCGGTTCGTAGTGATCTATCCGGACATCAAGGCCTTCGGTGGTCCGGCTAAAGAGCATCACTGCCACCTCGAGGGTGTCTTCAAAATGTCAAGATTCGCCTTTCCCTCGAACCCTCCCAAGAAATCTCTTTGTTTGATGTTGAGGAGGGGAAGCTATTAGGCCATATAATATCAGCGGAAGGAGTGAGAATTGACCCCAGCAGAAAGGGAGGCACTGGACCTCGTCAGCTTCCTAGGTCGGGCATGAAGTTCATGCCTTTTTGGGGAAGACTTTCCGAGAATATCTGGCTCGAATTTCGTTGAGTCGGGTGGAACACATCACGCCCATTCTCAGGAAGGGAAATGGAGTGAAATGGACCGTTGAACCCGTGGAATCTTTTGTCCAAATAAAAGATTGACCAGGCACCACGTCACCACCTACCATTCGAAGATTTAATTTCCTTTGATACAGTAGCGGCGGTCTTGTGGCAGAGAAATGAGGAAGGGCGAGAGCAACCCATTGCCTTCTTAAGTAAAGCATTAAGAGATGCAAAAAATCAGATATGAAATCATGGAAAAAAAGGCCTATGCTTTAGTGAAAGCTCTCAAAGCTTACAGAGTCTATGTCTTACACTCAAAAAAATCATTGCATATGTCCCATCAACCTCAGTAAAAGAGACATTGATCCAGACTGACATGGATGGGAAGAGAAGCAAATGGAATGCTAAAATTCTGGAATTTGACTTGGAAATAAGGTCTACCAAATTGATCAAAGGTCAAGGCTTTAGCTACCGGTCAAGCTTCAATTGCCAAGCTTTGGGGTAAATTTCGCGGAACGCAATGCCTGAATTCACGGTCAATTGTCCTGGGGCTGACCCTCAAAGAGAGCCTCCATTGGCCTGGATGTCCCAGAAAATGTCGTATATTTTCTATAGGAGTTGCGGCCTCCAGATGACCTACAAAGAAACAAAGCAAGAGCCCTGAAGCTCAAGGCACCGCACTACCTTATTGATCAAATTTTATAATGGAAAGACCTCCTGGGGGTGATTTTAAAATGCATCCAGCCAGAGTCGACAGTGGATTGCTAGTCGAATTTTATAGAGGCCCCGTGAGCGCACCACCCCGTAGCACAACCCACAAAATTCGAGTCGGGTACTCACCGCCCACCTTATTTGGTCGACATCCATCAAGAGTTAGATCCCATATCCCATGCCAAAGATTTTCGTGAAAGGCAGAGCTCGTCTATGCCTCTTTACCGCGGGTTGTTTCCGGGACCTTCCAAAGAATAGCCCAGGGATTTTATTGAGAAATCCAATTGCCCAAAGGCGACATTGCATGGATCCCCGACCGCCATCGGACTTTTAATTAAGTGGATTGAAGCTTATCCCCACTGTGAGCTTCCCACAAGGTAATTATCGGATTCCTGGAAGACCTCATCGCAAGGTTCGACCGCCTAAGAGGATTGTTACTCCATAACGTAGGCCCTCTGCGCCGAACTGCTAGCCAAGTTCCTGCGGAATGCCTGGGATCAATCCGATTCACTCCACACCATATTATCCCTGTGGCAATGGTTTAGCAAATTCCTCCAACAAAAGCCCAATAAGGATCATCAAAAGATTGTCGGAGGACAAAAAGAGCTTGGAACTCGGCCAAATTCACCAAGGGTCAGATCGAGTGACTATAAAGAGATCTATAGGCATCTCCTTTTTCCAGTTAGTTTAAGGAGCAAAAGCTGTCCTTCCTTCTCACCACATCTCTATGGTGTGTTAGCTATACCCATGGACCAAGTTTTTAGGTGTATTAGGGAGTGTTTTGGTGACTTTTACTTGCCTTAAAACATTGAAATAAGCCCAAAACCAAAACTTTATCCAACCCAAATGATGTGTTCTAAATCATGAGATTAAAGCATTAAAAACATATATAGAAATGTAGTGAATTGCCGAAATGAAAATTTTTCTCCTACACCATTCGCTTAACCATAAATGTTTGGAAGTTTAAAAGAAAAGAGTGCTTTAAAGGACAAGAATAGCTTGCCAATGGAAAAGATTTAAGACATCACCATTTACTCATGTATGAATTGCAATAAGGTAGATGCTATGAAGATAAAGCTACTTGCAAATGAAAAATGATTGTTTTAAACCATCATCACTTAACCATGTGTGTATTGCATTAAAAACAAGTGCTAGGAAATGAAACTTGAAAGACTTAAAGCATGCAAGTAAACTTATGCCTCAAGGGCTTAAGCTAAGATCTAATTATGTGAGTGTGAGATCTACTACTAGAGTATTTTAGCCATGAGCATGAGCATATTAAAAACACACACAACTAACCTAGCCTCACAATTTTGGGGGTTGGTCGCCAATGAAATATCCCCCGATCCGGGTCGATCAAGATATTCACATTGTTCTAATGCTCATCTTGCGATCCGGGATACACTGCTCGACGCTTGCAGGTTTGAGATATTCTTCGTTATTGTGGTTGCATGTTGGTTACTGCAGGTGCATGTTGGTTATTACATGCATGTTGTATATTTAAAGTTTAACAATCATATAAGGATGTTCATACCGTCAATCAATATCATGAATAATAACGTTCAAGTAATGGAAATGGCCAGCTCTACTCCAGCCATAGAATCTAAACGCCGGGCCGACTCGGATCCGGTAATCGAATACAATCAATAGCAAAATACCCGCGGATCATAAAGGGAAGATAGCAGATCCGATGCATGAACGGATAGATCGGAAATGTGCGCGATTCCGCAGAACTACTCTAATCGCTACCACCGGAAAACTCAATTAAGAATCCACCATCGAATGTGCCCGAACCGCCTTCCAATAGCTCTAGCCTCGATCAACGACGCCCCGCCGATCCTCGATCCGACCCCGACGACACCGGATCCGACCCCGGGTTTAAGCCTCCCGAACACCGGGAATGCGCCTCAAAAGATTCCCACCAACGGACTGGCCGCTATGACTCAAAACGATCGCCTTCTGCCAAACGATGAAATGTCAGCATTTGTCCTGATATGCTCGAAACTCGTGAGATGCAACGCCAACATTCCGTCTGAATAATCAAGGCCTTTGAATGGTCGGATGAATCGATTTGTATGACGGCACCATTAAATCGACGATAGATGGTTTCAATGGAAGCTCGGCCGACTTCCAATGGGTCGGAATGAAACCGCAACGGGACATTGTGTCTATTGCATCTCCAAAACCTCAAACTAGTTTGGCGCCTCCTTTACCGAAGCCGGCCTACAACGGAACTCAAACGTATCGTGAAATACTTGGATGGTATTTTTGATGGGCTAGGGTGTGTCTCCTCAACACCGAAACCGGACGAAGGGTGGTGGTTTCCTCCAAATCCACAAAACAGTAAGGTCGACTCTCCCTCCTCCTCCGAACTCTCAACATCAAATCATAATAATGTACATACTGAGTAATTAGGTCAAATTCCCTCTTTATATCTTTCCCGACCTAATTATCTTACGACCACACTTGCTTTTCCTCCTAAAGTGATTTTATTTGTCAATTAAGGCCCCCTTAACACCTTTTCATTCTAATTCTTCTGACTTAGGCTTAAGTGACTTTTCCTAAGTATTTTGGCTTAATGCTTAGCTTTAATTCCTTTTTATTTCTCCATCTTGTTCCCCTGTTTGTGCCCCATCATAGTCTACGGGAATATATAGACTACTAAGTAACTCCCGCCTGCTCTTGAACGGGATCACAGCCCCTTCCCAAAGATTGCTTTGTCCTCAAGCAATATCAATCCCGGGTGTTGCAAAATATGCCCTCCCTCCCATGTCGCATCCTCAACTGGAAGTCCCCTCCATATAACCAAGCACTCCATGATGACCCTGCTCCTCAACCTATGATCTCGTTTCTCAAGCACCTCCTCTAGCACTTGGACCTCCTCATCCAAGGGTGGTAACTCCCGGAAATGCTAACCGATTGCCCCACCGCTTTTGCGCAAGACGCGGAAGACGCAGAATCTTGCTACCTTCGTAGCGCTCTAGCCTATATACACGCTTCTATCCTCCGGGATGACTCTCAGAAGGCCCGTAGGAACTTCGGCTTCGCCATTCTCTTCTAGCATTGTCGATATCACTGTGAATCGCCGGAAACCAAATCCTACCTCAAACCTCAACTCGTGGTCGATCTGTATATATCTTTTGCCGATTCCCCGAACACCGCAAAGCTCCTTTGCCGATGCATGGGATCCTTTGACCTCCTCCACCCAACTAGCCCCGGACCGCCCCAAATACAGTATCTATATAGGAGGGTGCATCGTATCCATATACCATGCCCTTAACTAAGGATATCTCCGCGATATATGGTACAATGTAGCACACTCTCACCCATATGTAACCATCTCACCCAAGTGTGTTGGGTCGTCTTCCCACATAGTTCCTCAGATATCTTTCCACCCATTTGTTGACGATCTCGTCTGCCCATTTGTCCGTGGGTGGTATTGCACTGTGGCTAGCTTTGTGCCCGGCTGACGAAAAAGTTTCTCACAAATGGCAATATGAAGCTACTCTATCCTAATACCGGACTATCTCGGGCCTGTAACCTGCGTAAACCTAATAATTTCCTAAAACAACTCTCATGCACCAATGTCCTTGTAGTCCGTGGGTATGGCTAAGAAATGTGCAAATTTGGTCGTAATTGGTCGACCATCCATAGCCATACAAATTCCTTTCCCTGTACTCTAGGGAGGATTTTAATGAAATCCATGGAAATGTTTCCCATTTCCGCCCGAATGATAGAGGGTGTAGAAGCTCGCTGGATGTGTCCGCTTCGACTTGTTCTCAATACAAGTCGCACTCTTTGTAATGGTTTCAACATCGGCCATCCCGAGACCTTCCATGAGAATTTCCGACCGGGCCTACCTATAAGTTTTGTAGTACCGATGCCCCCATTGCTATGAATCGTGACACACCTTCGTAATCTTCCCTTTCGTGGTGGATTCTCGGAACCAAGTAGATCTGGTTCTTGTAGAAAATGACGCCATCAAGAACCTCGTATCATCAATCACTTCTGCTCCGCCCATCACTTTACGCCCTGCTTCGGTACTCACCGCAACAAATGAAGCCTAATCTGTAATAAATATCCATCATTGAACATCCACCGGGTTTCCGACAGTAACCAACGCTAAATATCTTTTTCCCTTGACATACCAATATCAAAGTCGAATGCTTGAATCTTTGAGACCCACTTTTTTTGCCTCTCGCTGAGGTCTTTCGGGTCAAGGAAATACTTGAGACCGGCAGGATGCCTCACTACAAACCGCTACAACCAGAGCATCGCCTGAATTTGGCAGCGCATGCATGATCTAGCATCTCCCTTGTCAGTAGTTAGGATAGAGTTCTCCTGGAATTTTGTTGAGCTTCAAACACAATGGGTGGCCCTCCCCGTGACAAGATCAGCTCCAATCCCCACCGATGAATGCACTCTAAGATGAATGGTCGAAAAGTCCGAGGGCTAGAATGTGGCATGTGCTCAAGTAACTTCCTGTTTTGTTGAATGTCCGGCTGAATCCTCTCATTCAATGAAAAGCACCTCTCTTTGTCAAGTCTCAGAGTGGTGTTCTAACCGTGGAAAACTCCTTTGACAAACCGTCAGGTAATTGCATAACCTAAAGAATCCCTTCAGATCTGTGAGGTTCTTGGTGTTGGCCAATCCACAATGGTTTCGATCTTTCCTCGTAACTCAGACTACCAATCGCTGATATGCCCTAAGTAGCAATAGTTCCCTCATACAATTTCACATTTGATTCTTTGGCATATAAAGACTGCGCCTTCATAATATCCAAGACCTTCTCCTAAATGTGCTAAATGCTCATCCCATGTCTTGTCGTAGATCAATATATTGTCAAGAATCCTGTAAGGTACTTCCTCAACCGCCCTCTAAAGATATGGTTCATGCAGACTGAAAGTGGTCGGTGTGTTGGTCAATCAAAACAACATGACCAAGATCTCAAAGTGTCTGAAATGGCATCTAAACGTTGTCTTCTCAATATCCTACTCCCCGATGCGACCATGGTATCCCTAACGTGAGATCAATCTTGCATCAAGAAGCCCGCCCCATGTAACTCATCCATCACCTCATCTATGCGGGACAATGATTCTCGACGCTTTTCTTGTTGAGTGTTTTGTAATCGATGCACATCCAGTAATGCTAACCTTCTTCGCGACTAACACCTAAGATGCAAAGGACTCCCACCGGGTCCGGATATACCCTTACATAGCTAGCAATTCTTGATTGCTTTCTCAATTTCGTCTCCAAATTTCTTTGGGTGTCTATAGGTGCTGTAATCACCGGTGTAGCCCCCAGGCCAACTCACAACTCATCATGTGCTCAAAACCCTTGTCTAATGGTCTCCTTGGTGGTATCGACCCAACATTGGCTCATAACGTCCCATAATCTCTCTGATCTGTGGGTGGTATTGTTCCCGACCCTCTTAGTCTTTTCGCGTGGTGATCCAAAACTCTGCTACGTAAGCCACATCACAATGACGAAAAATCCGCTCCATCCACTTTGCCGATACCAGCTCGTATATGCCTCAACTCGATCCAATAGTATCTCTGAAGCTCATGGTCAACGCTTGATAGTTGAACCCAATCTACCCAAATGAATATAAATCCATCAGATTCTAACACGTATATATCTCAGATCATAGGTCCACTACATAAAATGTCGGGCCGTGTTGCTAAGTTTGACCTTCTAGGTCGTGGATCATGTCCAAGCATGTCATTGTGTATCCATATTCCACTGCTACATGGAATTCCTCAAAATCCTCTGTGTGTAACCCTCTCCTCGCTACCAAGGATGCATCTATGAAGTTGTGGTGGTTCTCTACCACGCCTAAAAGCCGGGCCATGCGCTGTTCTGCATAAGGCTCCCCTTGAGCCCTCGAGAGTGTTGTACCTCGGGTATTCTCAAAGGGTGGCTATGGTTCTCACCTTCTACCAGGTTTGGCTCCTCCGGGTCGGGCCTCTGTCTGTATCCGAGGTTTCTTCGGCTGCTGCTATGGCTCATGTGTGGTCTCGGTCTCTGAATCATTGTCTGTCGATGCTTGAATATTCTCATCCTCCTCCTCACTCCTCGATTCCACTTCAATATAGTGGATCTCTCCCTTCCCCATGCATCTATGGGTCGGGGACTCCAAGGATCTTCTCGCAGGAGAAGCAAAGCTTTTCCTCATCAACTCCGCCGTGGTATCATCATCCAACTGGCTTGCCTTCCATTCCCTTTGGAAGATTCCTGATTCCGTCTCCTGGGTAGGCCAAAGGGTTTAGTGAAAGGTTCAGTTTTTGGCACCGAATCCGCCAAATTCTAGTGCGCTCTGACGACATCCCAAGGAATGAGGTCAGTATGCTCTCACTCCAACCTCTTAAGGGTTCTCGCGGACCCCTTTGTGAATAGCAAGTACGACCAATCGCTGCTCGAGCATGTTCCACCGCCATCGCATCAAACTCCGAGATGAATGCCTTCACAGGCTTGTCTCAACTGGCTAAATCAAGTGGATCTCGATCCTCCTATCAAATTCCATCCATGAGTTTCTCTCAGAACTTCTCAGGAGGTGATGACGCACTTCCAATGTCACCAATCCATGATACCACCACTGATGTGCCTCACCCTCCAAATGAAACTGATGGCCTCTGCCTCAACCAGATGACAGAGGCAGAGGCCATCATCTGGTTGAGCTTGTAGTGGTGGTATCTAGTTTCTGTAATTCCAAGCTCGGCAAAGGTGATCCATGATCCAAAAGAAGGTATGGTGAGTTTTACCAACTTTCTGGATGAAGTCACGCGCCCCGGCCACGCCAAGGTTCTCCCCTTGGCTCTCTAGGGATCTGCCCGAAGCCCGAGTCCACACTCTACTAAGGTCAGTGTTCCGATGAGTCAGTGGCCTGCGGCCGTGATACTCTCCGATACTGCAATGTCCTCCGTGATGTATGGTCTCGCAGTTATCATCTGTGACCGAGTCGCTACCGGGTTGCCCTCGGAAACTCAAAACAACTCACGGAATCCTACTGCAGGTGGTATACGAAGTAGTAAGGGACTGGGTCTACCGTCACCGAGGTTCCTATGCACAAGATGTGGGTCCAGCCCTAATGTCTACCATAGCCAGCCTTATCTCGCTACTTGAGCTAAAAGACTCCAGACATGGTCCACCGGGCTAGCTAGCATGTCACCCATAATCTCTAAGCGAAGGCTACTGCCTGATCCACGGGCCTTACCACGCTCGGTCGCTCAATTGCCACCTAGCCTTTTCTCTGCCTCGCGCTTTGCTCGTCGTTTTGCTTCTCTAAGTGCCTCTTCTTCTTCCTCTGAACCGGGAGGGAAGGGAGGAAAGTTAGGCTCCTCATTCCTTTCCCCGTGCCTGCTGTAATGCGATATTCGCCACCTTCGTGTTTCACCACTATCCGGTTCTCTCGCCGATTCATGGTCTTTAGTCACGTCAAGGCAGGACTAAAGCTCGATATTCACCGGAATATCCTTGATCCGGCCGATCAAGATATTCGGCTATCGTTTCAATGTCATTCTGCGTATCCGGATACATTGGGGGTTTCGACGCGCTTTAGCTCGTAGGTTTGAGATATTCTTCTACATTGTGGTTGCATGTTTGTTATTGCGGTTGCATGTTGGTTGGTCATACGCATGTTGTATATTTAAAGTTTAACAATCATATAAGGATGCATGCAAAAGTCTATAATGCCAACTGCTCAATATCATGAAAAAAATAGCGGTTCAAGCATGTTCGCCAATAGCCCATCGGAAATATAGAATCGAAACGCCGCCGACTCTTCGATCTCAGACCGGAATGTACAATCAAATAAATAAAAATACCCGCGGATCATAAGATGATAGCAGATCCGATGCATGAACGGATAGATCGACAAAATGTGCGATTCCTCGAACTACGCAGAACCGCTACCACTGAAACTCTCGACTAAGAACCCACCATTTAATGTGTCTTCAAACCGCCTTCCATTGTAGTTTCTAGCCTCTAGATCGAATGGATGTTTGTCGGATTCGATTCCACTCTCGACGGTACCGATTCAACCCCTCGGGGTTTGCCTGAACACCGGACGCAGCTTCCCAAAAGATTCCACCAATCCACCGGCCGCTATATGACTCAAAATCCATCGTCTCACAAACGCATGAAATGGGTCGGATGGACGGTCCGATTCGCCTTCGAAACTCGCGACATGCAATGCCAAATGTCTCCGTCTCTAATAATCATCAATGGTCGGATGAATCGATCCGCAGATTCCACCGCTGAATTTGACGATAGATGGTCTAAATGGAAGCCTGGTCAGATTCCAATGGGTCAATGAAACTGCAATCGGACACGTGTCTATTGCAACTTCCAAACTCCTAAACTAGCTTTGCTTCCTCAATGAAGTTGTGCCTCCACAACGTAAAACTTTGAAACGCATCTAAGTGAAATACTTGGATGGTATCACATGGGCTAGGTGTGTCTCTCAACAATCAAACCGGGACAAGGGTGTTGGTTTCCCGTGAAATCCAATAAACAAGTAAGGTCGGCTCTCCTCCTCCTCCTGGAACTCTCAACATCAAATCATAATAATGCATAATGAGGGAATTAGGTCAAATTCCTCCCTATATCTTTCCGGACGAATTCTTCTTAATATTCACCTTGCTTGTGGTGCCTTTCCTCCTAATTGATTTATTTGTCAATTAAGTTCTCCCTTAACACCTTTTCATTCTAATTCTTCGCTGACTTAGGCTTAAGTGACTTCTTTTCCCAAGCATTTTGCTTAATTCATCGCTTAGCCGCACTCCTCCTTATTTCTCCATCTTGTTCCTTGTTTCCAGCTCCCACTATAGCCTATGGGAACATATAGACTACTAAGTCACTTCCTCATGGCCTACTCTTGGGAACGGTGACATCACAACCAATCTCTCACCCAAGGTGTAGGCAACAATGAACTAAATGACTTTGAATGAAAAACACAAATTAAAAACCAGTCTCAATGACACAAGGTGGAGGCAAGCCATCCTTTTTTGTGCCAAGGGGGTTGGAAGCGAAAATGACTTTACAATGCTAGAAAGAGGTAGGGAAAGGGTGATTTTCGTTGTCCAATCAAATGATATGTCTTTGAAGTGTTGTGTGACCGAAAGTGGGCAGCATAACCCCTAAACCTGGTAAGCACCTGCAAAAACTAGCAAGCTATTGCTTGCTGGAAATGCTGCACAACACAATACAAATCAAGAAAAATTTCTGTTTTTTATGCAGAAATTTTTCACATACAAGGACCCAAATAAAAGTTGATTTAAAATGACCCATCTATGATTGTTAGCAACTGAAACATGGAATGAAAGAGCAGAAATATCAGATCTGAAAAACAATGGAGTTTAGGTAGGTTTTAAGAGTAGACTCTTCCTTGAGGCTATCCCAATAAAACCCTAGAGGTAAACCTGCAAATCTCGTGAGAAAAACTACAAAAATAGATAGAATGTGAGTAAATCTATATGGTAAAACAAAATACTTTGCAATACCCAAATAAACACTTCACTAGATCTATGATAATACTACCACAAATCTATCCAAACAAAATACTTTGCTTGGAGTTTCTACTCTAGATCTATAACTTGGAGCAAGCATAAGAAA
>SNQJ01S0212434.1:2990-15817 GCA_010110895.2 Picea sitchensis | reverse complement strand
GCCACATACCACCGGAAACAACATGATGTATACTATCCATTCATGGGTGTTGTATATGCATGTGCATTTTCCTTCATGTCCAAATACCTTTATCAATCTTGCGGTCCAAAACCCATGACTAGGGTTGACATCAATGAGAACAACCAATCTTCCAACAAAAGGAACATAGATGTGAACCTTGCTAGACATATGTGAATGGTGGGAGCATAAATTTACCAATTATATTAAAAATGTGCAAAAAAAAACCCATTGATTCTATCTGAAGCATGTACCTAGTTCTTTTCAGAGACACACGAACGATTCCTAGGATCCATTCCAGAAGCATTGTACGAATATCCCAATCAATCTAATGTGCAGACTCACTCCTGATGAGAATTAATGCAAAAAATCATAAATGGAGGAAGAAAAAACACGAACCAGTGGTTTGAAAAGATCATGTGTGATTACATCGAAGAACTAGTGACTAAAGATAGAGATTCAGTCGAAACCATCAAAAACAAATTCTACATAGAATTGCACAACGTGTTCCTTTGAATCGTCCCATCCTTGCTTCATAAGCTCCTTTTAGACAAGGGATTCGGGGACATTGTCGAATACTGGCACTTTTTGAAAAATCTTCTTCCAAATTTCAATTGGCAAGAAAAATAAGAAGAGATGGAAGAATTTATGGAGTCCAACTGCAAATATACGAGAAAAACTTGGGATTATTTTCTAAAGAAATGAAATCATCCTGAATGAGTAACATTGGAAACCACGAGTATGTTGGGCTATCGATGGGGGTTTGGACAATATATGAGATGATATAAGTTGAGTCGAGCACACCCAAGCCAAAAATTTATGAATTCGGGAGGAAGATAATTGAATCAAGTGAGAATTATTCATTTCAAATGCGAACCCATAAACCTTCAATAGATATTCAAAAATTGGAGTGGGACGAGAGGAAAAAGAGGAAAGAAGAATTACAAAATGAAAGGGATCCCTAAAATTCACATAGGAAACCTACCCAGGCATGGAAGATCATTGGAGAATCCCTTGAGAGCACCTTGATGGCTCCTAGGAGGAGTAAAAACTTGCAAGTGAGTATGGAAGTTGGTGGCGCCCATAAAGTAGTTTACCAAATCGATAGTATGGATATCGATGATTCAAGACCTACTATTCAACCTTCTCCCATAATAATTCCTAGCCCATGGATTGCATATTTCCTCTGTCAAAGAATTCATGTGGATACTCAATCCCCAAAGGTGTGGTTCTGAACTGATAATGATGGTCAAATAAAATATACATTGTTAATTAAAGCGCAAGAAATCATCCAAAATTGACCAAAGGACATACTCCTCCATATAAGAGATATCACAGACTCCACATATAAGAAAACAAATCAATGCAACCCCAAAGAGTATGATTCATGGAATATATAGACAAATGTTTTTAGACAGATGATCTAATCCCAAGAAAATAACAAACAAATTAGCAATTGAATACAATAAAATTGAACAACAACGACAAATTGTATTGGTCGAGTCAAATATTCAGACTTCAACTCTAGAAAGTAATACCACATCAAATTTGCACTCGACTTAGAACCAAAATATTGAAATAGTTCCATCCTCAAAAAACTCCATGAAAAGAACAATGGGCCTCGATCATATCCCCATATATGAAGGCGATGAAGATCCCAAACAAAATTAGTTCATTTGCGAGATATTCTGGAATGTAGTTGATACAACCAACGAGGATAAAGAAATGGCAAAATTTGGTGTTGCACTTAGAGCTAGAACCCTTACCTGGTTGAGTAATTTCACAGATAGTCAATAACGCTCGAAGGCAGAAGTAAAGCAGAATTTGCTCACTTTTCAAAACACAAGATATAATCCACTTGGTCCCGCATAAACTAAAAGAAATAAAATAGATTCGAGGTGAAACCATCTGTGAATGTGATAAAATATTCAAAGATATTTTAAGTTAGATTCCTTATGTAATTGAAGAAAAATTTCTTGTACAATGGTGTGTGGAAGGTGTGTTACAAAAATCAGAGGACCATTATGTATGTCTGACATTCATTCGTGTGAAGATGCACTAAAAAATCTGAGTGCATAAAAATGGATGATGAAGGAACATCGACATTATCAATAATTGAGAAATGATTGGAAGAAAAACTCGCAAAATTGAAATAGTCAATTAAAAATATGTTAGTTTCACGAAAAAAACTTCGGTGCACAATATATTCTAGTGAAGGACACATAAAAGAATACTATAAATCCGATGATGCATTGGATCCAACAGTTTGACGAATTCAAATTGAAATGTTCTATGACATCTATGAAGGCATAACAAATCATGCGATAAGATATTTCCCACATAATCTAAGGAGTTCTCGACCAAAATGGTGACACATATGTGAGTAAAACAATCATTCAATGTAAGAATGTTGGTTGAATGAAAAAAATAGAACAAACATCCATTTAGTATACCATACATAGACGTTCGACCAGAATGTCAACCAAGGAAATGTAAATGGCTACATAGGTTGAGTTCGTGGGGGTTATCAAGGCTGAGGTAGAAGAGGAAGATGATGATTCGGTAGAGGATGTAGTCATGGTCGTTACTAATTCTTTAACTATTGGAAGGACGACCACATAAGCCTTGACTACTCAATAAAGGACAAAACTGATCTCAAATTATGTAGCATATGTATAGTGGGGGATCACTCCCATGAACACTGTCAAATTGTATTAGATAAAGTAATGAATAAGCGTAATGTGAACCTCTTTCATACAGTGCCAAAGAAATACATCTAAAATTCAAAAAAACATTATGTAGTAACACGATCAGGAGTTAGTGAAGACATTTACCTAGAAACTCCAAGTCAAAAAAGGGGAGGTAGAAACGCATATCCCAACCTAGAGCACGAAGAAATAATAATGCAAGAAGAAATGAAATTATTAAAAAACACCAACCAACACAAAGTAAATGGAAATAAGGGTGAACGTGTAAACATTTGAGACAATACGCTAGATGAATTTCTCCAATTACTAAAATAAAAATAGTCGATCAGTCGCCTGATTGACTTGTTGAGCATCCTAAGCAAATACAAAGAATATTAAGGACCAGTCAAAAGTCTTAGAAAGTTATACTGAGAAAGAAATACAAATGAATTTGATCCAAAAGTCAACCTAGAAATTGACAGAAATAGTATCAAACAATTCATAGTCGACTTTGAAACCGAAGTAAATATACTCCCCAGACAAACATGGGTTTGACTCGAGAAACCCCTACTTCAACCAATAATAAATTTTTAAAACTAGAAGATCATAGGTTCATTGAACCAATTGTCACACGTAAAAGTGTCATAAAATCTATAATGGGAATCCCAACAAGAGTCTACTTCGAAGTGATTAATCTAGTCAAAGGCATCCCTTCTTACCCTACATCAGTCGGGAGATCATGGGGTCAAAACATGAGGGCCACAATCTCCCTCGAAAGGGACATAATTAAATTGAAAGGTAGTTGTTACACATCAAATTTCTACACCTAGGTACATCTCCCTAAGTGTCGCAAGTGTCATAAAAGTGTCATATGCACCTTGCTAAAGTTTCATACACCTAAACACCATGAAATAACATATGTCACAATCCCTAGTCAAGGTGGAGGAGAAATATATTATATGAAGGTCAAAATACTATGTGCACATGAATTATTATTAATATTCATGAAAAGGAAATTAATTTAGTGTGAGAATCCACCTCACATTTGGTTTCCTATTTTTAAGGGGAGGTTGAGGATATCATGGATGGTTGAAATAGTTCCTCCTTAAAAGCCTTGAGAGATATTTCCTCCCTAAAATCCTTAAGAGATATTTTCTCCCTAAGTATCTTGGAGATCCCATTTTAGTGGATCTGATGAGGGATCCTCTCCATGGTGGTTAAACCTCCAAATCCTATATAATGAATGCTTTCCATGGAGAAGGAAGGAAGATTAGAGGTATCAAACTTATGATCTTGAGAGGCAGATTAGAGGTATCAAACTTATGATCTTGAGAGGAATATTTGAGGTATCAAACTTATGATCTTGGGAATAATATTTTGGATATCAAACCTATGATCTTGGGAGCATCATGCAAGGGCTGGACGAGGAGGAGTTGGAGAGGTTGTTGCAACTGCATATATAGGTTGTAAGTGTCGTTTTAATGTTTTCATTAATATATGCTTGGCCTATTTCCTTCTAGTTTATGTATCTTTACATATGCTTGTCTATTATGGATGAATTTGGTTTAAACTAATCTTGGTAGAGTAGGAAGTATTTGTTTTTCTTCACTGTCCATTGCATTGCAGGTATCGTGTCATGCTAAGGATCTTGGAGATTGAGTTCAGATTGGATTAAGCGAGGACAAGCTTCAAAACAAGGTACATCATACCTTCTCTCTCTCTCTCTTTCTTTTGATTAGCTTAACTATATTTAAAAGGATGTTAGTGTCCATTTGCATCTTTTTGTCTCGGTATTAGGGGTCTAGAATCCAAGGGAAGATCTACCTGTCCACAGGGGGATTTTTATATAATATAAATTGGAGAATCCGTTGGGGATCCTTCCTCAATTTCCAGTTACTTTGGGAGGAAAAACGGTCTACGTCGATGTGATGGTAGTTCATGACCCCTTGGACTTTAACATGCTCCTTGGGCGAGACTATGTCTACATTACGAGAACTTTTTTGTCCACTCTCTTTCAAGTGAAGTGTTTCCCTCACAACGGAAACATAGTAATGATCAACCAACTTTCATTCATTCACCCTCATCTGATGGTCAACCATCCACCTTCCCTTAACGGTTTGTACATGCCAGCGATGTCCACTCCACTATAGGTCAATTATGTAACAACCTGCCCCATACATTCAATCCCACACAAGAGGGAATATGTCCCTTCTCCTGACTTAGATCCACTAGTTCACATGGTCATCTCTTCGATAGGTCTATTAGAGCCAGATATCCCTACCCTTATCGAGGCCGTCAACATGTATTCCTTCCGGCGTTCTTTTCTTCCATCTATCGAAGATCTCCTGGAAGCCATAACTGACGTTTTTCCTTTGACATGTATTCCTTCTAGAGCATTTTCATGTTGGAAGCCATGATCAAGGAGAGGTTATGAGCATATTTTTTTCTTCTATGTGGCAAGCTCGTTAAAAAATGAAACTAAGGTTTTGAGCATAGTTTTCCTCTCTGTGGAAAACTCATTAAAAAATGAAACATAAATCTGGGGATTGAACCTGGAGCCACAAGCATAGTTTTTTCTTCTCTGTTGCAAGCTCGTTAAAAAATGAAATAGAGGTCATGAGCATAGTTTTTCGTTCTCCATGGCCAGCTCGTTAAAAAATGAAACATAAGCTTTGAGCATAGTTTTTCTTCTTTGTGGAAAGATCGTTAAAAAATGAAACAAAAGTTATATGCATAGTTTTTCTTCATGTGGAAATCTCGTTAAAAAATGAAACATAGGTCTTGAGCATAGTTGTTTTCATGTGTCAATCTCATTAAAAATGAAACAATCACCTCTCCTAACAAGTTGATTCTTTCGCTAGATATCATAGATGTCGAGTCGATTATTTCAATAGGTCTTTTATTTGAACCTTCATTTCTTCCATCCTTATCCTTTTTCTCCATCTAGTATAGAAATTGGTGACAAACTCAAAGTCTGTGAATGAAATGAAGCTTGCAAGGGCATATCTCCAGCCTTTGATTATCATTCTAGAGTAAAGCCGATAGATTTTCAAGCTAGGGGCAGAGTACCAACCATCCATGGGTATCCCTACCTTTGGAAATTAAGTTGGGAATTTACAAGCATAAGTTTAATTTTGTTTCAAGCTTGTGTAAAAATGGAACCAATACTGAGCTTATTATTTGTTCTTTCTAGCACTCACAAATACATGAGAATGTAACCAAGTAGACTTTTATAAAAATTTTAAACTCATAAAGGTTATGCGAAAAAGGAAAACCCTTGGAGTCATCTTTAAGATATTTTCAGACTCTCTAAACATGAAAAGATTGTCGAGTGATATTGCTTCCTTTAACACTCATTAAAAGGTTTGAAAGGGCATCTTTTGAGTGGTATTTTATCTCTTTTTCAGCCTCGCGAGACTAAAATTATGAAAAAGGACAACCCTGGTGTCACCTTTCAGTTCTTTTCAAACTCTCTAAACATGAAAAACCACTGAGTTTTCCTTCTCTGGACTCACTAAACTACACATTGAAGGAACCATATGGGAATGAACCCTTACTTATTCTAGTTCATTAAATAAAGGAACTCACCAGAGGTGAGTTATATCGATCATGTGTTATCTGCCTTGATCTCGTTAAATTAAAAATAGGTACTCATCTATCTAGGTGGGGAGGAAATTGAAGGAATTAGGTCAAGGTTTTTGGGAATCCTTTATGGAAGCCATTGTCGCCCTTGAGCATGTCACCTTTTTGCATGTCGTCTTACAGTTGGGTAATCTTATTGTCTCTGAGTCATACCAATTCCATGTGTCACCATATGTTTTCATCCAATCGAAGAGTTCTCTTATTGTTGTCACATTACATTATTGGTACTCGTTGAGTCAATGTTGCCAAGTCAGTTTTCATTCCTCATTATGTTCAAGGGAAGTTTCACTTCAAACCATCCATATACAACATTTCCAGTCTCCATTTCCCATGTCATTCCATACTCATTCGATTCACCATCTCACATCACTTTCCTGTGTCATTTTTGTGTCGATGATGGGGGATACATCAAGGCCCTCCTTCGATGTGTCTTTTCATGTCGACTTCAACACATCATCTGGGAATTAGAATTAGAAACAAGTTACTACCTTGGGAACTGGATGCCTCAATGGAAGGCCTCCTCACTTATGACAGTAGGTTTACATCATTGACCTCTAATCAGATGATTCCACGAATGTTCGACGTCATCTCATTTATTCCCATTCATTGGAATGTACTAGGGTATCTTTGGAGTCATTAACATAATTGGTGATTTCCCTTACACTTGTTAACGATATACATCAATGAATGGTAATCAAGTGTTTTCTACCATGTTCGACATCAAAACATCTATTAACATGGCTAGATTTGTACCACATCAGGATTGGGACGAAGACCTTGGGTTGAGCATTCACTCTGATATCTTCTTTGCCCAGGATACCAAAGGATATCATTTAAGCATGTTGATATATATATTGTCACATAGATCCACATTGTATTGGTATGTGTCTATGTTTTATCATCTCATAGCTCCACTGTGTATTTTTCATGGCAACAATCAGTTCATGTCATGGAGGTATGGATCCACATTTTATTTCTGGTGGCCATATCGTTAATCAATATTTTTCATGGATCTGCAGTGTATTGGTTGGCAGACATGCTTTGAATCATCTCATATTTCGAGCATAGGTATGCCTGCCTACAAAATGGAACATATATTAATAATGTTTGATGGTTATTTTCAGCTTCTTCCAGGTTCTCCAACTCCATGCCCTTGCATTGAATAATTGTAAAGTGTTTCGGCCATGAATTTCTCTTCTTAGCTCACACTTTAGGGGCAATATTGTTACACATCAAATTTCCATACCTAGGTACCTCACCCTAAGTGTCGCAAGTGTCGTAAAAGTGTCATATTCACCTTGCTAAATTTGCATACACCTCTACACCATGAAATAACATATGTCATAATCCTTAGTCAAGGTGGAGGAGAAATATATTATATGAAAGTCAAACTACTATGTGCACATGAATTATATTAATATTAATGAAAAGGAAATTAATTTAGTGTGAGAACCCACCTCACATTTGGTTTCCTATTTTTAAGGGGAGTTTGAGGATCTCATGGATGGTTGAAATATCTCCTCCTTAAAATCCTTGAGAGATATTTCCTCCCTAAAATCCTTAAGAGATATTTTCTCCCTAAATATCTTGGAGATCCCATTTTAGTGGATCTGATGAGTGATCCTCTCCATGGTGGTTAAGCCTCCAAATCATATATAATGAATGATTTCCATGGAGAAGGAAGGAATATTAGAGGTATCAAACTTATGATCTTGAGAGGCAAATTAGAGGTATCAAACTTATGATCTTGAGAGGAACATTTGAGGTATCAAACTTATGATCTTGGGAGAAAGATTTTGGATATCAAACCTATGATCTTGGGAGCACCGTGCAATGGATGGATGAGGAGAACTTGGAGAGGTTGTTGCAACTGCATCTATAGATTGTAAGTGTCTTTTTAATGTTCTCATTAATATATTCTTGGCCTATTTTCTTCTAGTTTATGTATCTTTACATATGCTTGTCTATTATGGATGACTTTGGTTTAAACTAATATTTGTAGAGTAGGAAGTATTTGTTTTTCTTCGTTATCCATTGCATTGTAGGTATCATGTCATGCTAAGGAGCTTGGAGATCGATTTCAGATTGGATTAAGCGAGGACAAGCTTCGAAACAAGGTACATCATACCTTCTTCTCTTTCTTTTTATTAGTTTAACTATATTTAAATGGATTTTAGTGTTCATTTGCATCTTTTTGTCTCAATATTAGGGGTCTAGAATCCAAGGAAGATATACCTGTCCACAGGGGGATTTTTCTATAACAGTAGCGACAAGAAATTCATAATACCATTGTACCCAAAATAAGGAAAAACTTGGGTCGAGACATGGGATGAAGCCCATGAAATATGATGGTTTTATCAAGTAATGAATGAACAAAAATACAACGTCCAGCATAATAGTGAAGGATAAATTTTAGTAAGATCACCATTGTCAATAAGACACAACTCAGATACATAACTATACAATTGGAAAATGGAGAATTACAAAGCTCAAGCTAAGGAGTGTTGGTCGATAGAGGAATTACCAATAAAGATATAAAAATCATGTTTTTCAGTACAAGCAGTCCCTATCATGCTAGAGAAAAATCTCAAACAAACACAACACTCATCCCAACTAACAAAAATATAAGATCCCCCCCATGGTTTAGAGAAAGAAACTCCTTGATGAATCATGTTGAAAAAGTGTCCAAATTAGTCAGAAAACAAGGGAGAGTGGAAATCTTAGTATAATCCATCGCAGGCTAAGAAACCCGGTGGTGGGAAACGCATGCACCATGACTCCAAACATGGAATATTGCTACCTTATACTTCATGGAAATATTTGGTAGAAATAATTTGTTGACAAATGTCTACATCCCAACCTTCAAACCTGGGTTCGACCCAACCACTCACATTCACGAATGTGAGAATGAATGGAGAAAAGTAGGATATCTTGATGAAACAATGTCGCCACACATGTTCCCAAATCCTCTTGATGACATACCACGTAAGTGGTATAAAATTGAAGAAGCATGTGTCCACACATTCAATTGGAATGAAATCAAAGAAAAAATTATCAAAGACTTTGAATTCATACTTGAGGAGGCACTCTTGGAAGAGGAAGAAAAATAAATCAATTTTTTTTTTGAAAAAACAAATCCCGACCAGATTTAGAAAAGAGGTAAAGACAAATTTTACATGGGATTGACTGCGACTTTCAATTTGGTGTCAATGCAAAGTCTATATAATGTAACATCTCGAAAAATAGACATGAAAAACACAAGTTTTCCAGGGAAAATATTTCTATGGAGGAAAATTCATCCCAAAGTAAATAACCTTGTAAAAACAATCTACTCAGTGTCCAAGGAAGAAAAAGAAAACAAGGAAGACATAGAAAAACATGACTTCCTCGTAATCTATAATAATTTTGTAAAGGGAGAGAACCATCTAGATGAATCAAAATCACATGAGTGACTAGAGGAAAAAATAAAAAATAAGAAGTTAAACATATCAATACACAATGGACGGTCGACCAAAAATGGCTAGAATATGAGACTATTGGTCCAACAAGAAAACCATAGAAATAGTCTATCTACTGAGAGAATATCAAGATGTACAAGAGATGGGGGATATGGAAATTGACCTCATACCTGGGACCAATCCCATAAAAAAAATACCATACAAGTTGAAAAACAAATATAAGCCCATACTCCAGAAAGAGACAGAAGCAATGCTAGATGCAGGCATCATATATCCTATCAAAAAATCAGAGTGAGCAAGTCTGATGGTTGGGCAACCTAAAAATTACAACCCCAAGAAACTTAGAATATGTGTCTACTTTAGATATGTTAACAATATTACAGTAATTGATCCATTCCTAACATTGTTCATTGAAAAAATCATCAATGAAGTCATGGGACATGAATGTTATTCTTTCACCGATGTCTTCTCAGGATACAACTAGGTACCTATCACAAAACAAGATTAAGAGAAAACTGCATTTGTTTGTGAATTTGGGTCATTTGCATACACAATAATTTCATTCGAGCTCAAGAATGACCCATAAGTATTTTCTTGGATAGTGGTAAAAGAATTTCAAGAATACATTTACAAAACAATGGTCGTATACTTTGATGATTGGACTATCTAAAGCCTATTGAAATACCATATCCAATGGTTAAGAATGATGTTGGAAATATGTAGACAAATTCACTTATGTTTGAATACCAAAAATTGCATCTTTTCCACACCTATAGGAATTTAGATGGGCCACATTGTATGTAAAGATGGAATCAAAGTTGACATGTCCAAGATCAAGGTTATTCTCGACTTGAAACTACCAATTAATAATAAGAAAATAAAAATATTCCTTGGGCATACTGGGTATTATAGGAAATTCATTCGACATTAATCCAACATCACTTTCCCCATCGACGACCTATTAAATAAATAAGTCGAGTTCCAATGGAGCCAAGAATGTAATAAATCTTTTGAGATCCTAAAATTAAAATTGGTAGAAGCACCTATACTAATATTTGCAGACTAGTCAAGAAAGTTCCATGTCCATATGGATTCCTCTAACATTGTTGTCCTCTTAGTATTAGTCTCGTTCGATCACCCAAATGCATACGCCATTTGGAAATTGAATAAGACTTAAATAAATTATTAGACAACAGAGCGAGAGGCACTAGATATGATTTTTTCCCTTCAAAAATTTCAACACCATTTATTGGAAAATCCATTTATCTCCTTTAGGGACCATCAGACACTCAAATATCTAGTAAATAAATCAATCCATCAAAGGAAAATTTTTCGATGGATACTGTTATTCAAAGAATTTTAATTCGAAGTAGTCATCTGATATGGAAAGAAGAATGTTTTCCTAGACCATCTATCCTAACTTGTGACAGGTGAAGTGTTAGAAAAATAGGATTGTGGAGGAATAAAATAAAACAAATGCGGAAATAAAACACAAAAGATACACAATACAATAGAGACAAAAATATACGTGGTTTACCCATTCTGGGCTATGTCCACCAGAAAAATTGCCAGGTCCCTATGTTATTATTATCCATCAAATGAAGGGATACAACCTACAACACACCCATTGTAACTTCCTCTTCCTTCTCTTATAGTCTCCTCTCTCACAATACAATATTATCTATCACACATAGCCACAATAAAATTCCCTCATACATAAAAGAGGATTTCCTTCTAGGGAAAAAATACCTAAAATAATTTCTACCATCAGGTATGCGACCGTATAATGAACGATCCAAATTGACTATGAAATTACAATATTTTACAAGGCATTTTTTCCCAAAATTTCACTTCTGGGGTGTTGCCCCCAAATCCCATACTAGAGGGGGATCCATTAATTTTTGTCACTCCCCCTGGACCCCCCTAATGAAAATAGTGGGGGGGAAATCCCCCCCACACCCCCCCACCAAGAAATGTGATCCAAGGACGGCTGAAACAAACCTCTAAATCAGGAAGATAATCAAGCTCCACAACCAACAATCTCCCATTTGGAGACCGATGACAATAACTCCATTGTTTTTATACCTGTTGGACTATGATCCACCTTAGACCTGGAAAATTTCTCATCTTCACCTTCATGATTGAAGACCAACTGAAATTTAGCAAGAACTAAGTTTCTCCTTGGTTACTACCTTTGTTAACATGTTTGTAGGATTATGGCTAGTATGTATCTTTTCCAACTTCAAATGTCCATCTTCCAAGGTGGATCGTATGAAATGGTACATGAGTTGTATGTTCTTATTCGTAGAATGGAATGTTGAGTTCTTTGCAATATGAATGGCTCTCTCGATATCATAGTACAACCTATTATTCTCCTACTTCTTTCCCAATTCCTCCATAAAAATTTGTAACCAAATTATATCTCTTTACTAGCCTCTATAGCAGCAACATACTCTACTTCCATTGTTGAAAGTGAAACACCCTTTTGTAGTTTTTAAATCCAACTTATAGTTGTTCCAAATACAGTTAAAACATACCATCTGGTCCTCCTCCTTCTATATCTATCACCTACCATATATGAATCAACATGTCCATGTAGAACAATGTCTAAACCTCCAAAACATAATGCATGACTACTAGTACATCTCAAATAACTGAGAATACACTTTACTTCCTCTCAATGTTATTTACCTAGATTATTCATATACATGCTCACAACTCCCACTGCATGTGAAATATCTGGTCTTGTGCAAACTATAGAATACATCAAGATGCCAACTGTTGATGAATAAGGGACCTCAGACATGTATTCTATCTCCTCCTCTTTCTTGGGACACATTTTATTGGTTAATTTCAAATAGATGGCCAAAGGTGTACTAATTGGTCTTGCATTCTGCATTATAAACCTCTCCAACACCTTCTCTATGTACTCACCCTTAGACAATATCAATTTGCGATTTTTCCTGTCTCTTGTTATTCTCATACCAAGGATTTTCTTTGCAACACCCAAATCCTTCATCGC
>SNQJ01S0212432.1:0-15817 GCA_010110895.2 Picea sitchensis | reverse complement strand
CAACTACTCATCAACTATGACTCATCAAGATGTACCAACATCATCAACTATACACCTCATGTATGTGCCAACTCATCAACTACTTGTCTCAACCATGTACCGAACATGTACCTCAACCAAAATCCCTCATCAATTTCATCATCTAAATATGATTTGTAACTCTGTAATAGACCCGGTGTATATGATCACATACTTGCAAACCTTCCTTAACTTTAACAAAAAGAGACTAGCATTTTCATCAAACTTTACTTTAGTCTCACATGAATAGTTTTGGATTAGTCAACAACCCTAACTTGCAATAATCATAACTATGTACCTATAATGAATAAAGGTATAAAAATAGTGCACAATGTTCTTCAGTGTCTTGTCTGCAATTTCTCCAGGTTTCACTTCTTCGAATCTCCCAGAAAAGGAGTTATAGAAAAAATGACATACCTTGTTGAATTATGGCTTATTCTAGAGAGTGAACTTGTAGAGCGTGCCCCACACAGAATATTTTTTGTATGGATCTGAAAATTATACACAAAATTATACAACCTATACTATTACCAATACATTTTGTCTTACTGAATTTGGATCTGTTACGAATAATTTATGAAGTTTTTACCCGAAACACTTGTTTTAGACTAGTTTCAGGATTAGCCACAAACCCTATTTTCCACGGTGTGTAACTCCAAAAATACAATGACCCACAAGCTAAATTTTTTATCACGCCTACTTGGATATGTTTCCTCAACGACCTCCCAATTTTACGGTCTGAATCATTCTATAAATTTTTTTATTGTGAAAATAGTGAGATGACCTGTAAATAACATACCTTAGAAAGCATCATCAAAAGAATTTATCCTCCCTTGAATTTTGGCCTTCTTTACTTCAACTTCCCTTTGAAATTCGGCTTAGATATTGTTTGGTTACCTCAGTAAATTGTAAACATTCAATATTCTCAAGTGTGATTAAAATGAGAGAGCCTTACCTCTTATTGATACTTTCATGTAGCTTCCTCAAGGGGTTACCTTTTAGCCATCTTAACCCACTTTCCATATTTTAGGGTTAACCTAGTTCTAACCACTTGTCCACTTAGTAATTTATCCATTAAATTTATTATTTAAATAATTTATTTTGTATCTACTTTGACTTATAGTACACTCGTCACTTCACTTTATTATTTACCTTCTAAAATCTCTTAAACCACTTTCCTTATTTTAGGGCTAACCCACTTCTAACCACTTGTCCACTTAGTAATTTCTCCATTAACTTTTTTATTTAAATAATTTCTTTTGTATCCATTTTGACTTATAGTATACTTATCACTTCACTTTATTATTTAAATAATTTCTTCTTTTCAACCACTTTGACTACTTTTCCCTTTTGGGGCTTCTAGATGACTCATGAGGGTTCTCCAACTTCACATAGCCATAACTCTCTAACCGTGAGGAGTTATGTGGCATTTCGCATACCACCGGAAATGGAATGACATGTACTATCCATCCAGAATAGTTTTAACTTCAAATATATTAAAACTCATACCATTATACATCAAACAAACTTGGGTCCATTACCCAAACCTTTGTTCTACTAGAATTTGCTACCGGAATTTCTTCAAGGGTTGACATCAATGACAACCAACCCAAATAATAAAAAATCTACCCCTTTGGAATTGATGGAAACACTCTGATGAAATACCGAAGTCATATCACTCATGCTCCCCTTGGAACCATGCCTCTGTGCTATTTCTCCAAGCATTTACCTTTGCATATGATAAATCTCTTGCCCTTTGTCATCAATGACAAATGTATCTTTGAATCTGGGGCTTCTGCTCCTGACTGAAATCTTCCTGAAAATTATCTCCCAACTCGAATTGTCTTATTTATGGTGCTTCCTCATGTAAATATAAGACATATAAAATAAGCATTCAAAATCATTCATTTTGGAGTAGAAATTACTCTGAGTCTATGGAGAAAATACTCAAAAGCTTCGCGTGGAAGAGGTTTTGTAAAGATGTCTGCCACTTGTTCTTTTGTGCCCACATATTCAACTCTGATCTTATTCTCTGCAACCTGTTCCCGTAGAAAGTAATACTTTATTGGAATGTGCTTCGTCTTGGAGTGCATCACTGGGTTCTTTAAGATATTGATGGTTCTTGTATTATCACAATATATTGGAATGAGATCATCATACTCAAACTGTATATATATGTCAAAGTTTGTTTCATCCATAGAACCTGAGTACATCATCCTGTTTTTCCATGCTCCACTCACTAAACACTCACCCAAGTAGAACGATGCTCCATTGATGCTTAATCGATCATCAATGCAACCTTCCCAATCTGCATCTGTGTAGGAAATAAGTGATAGATCCTTTCCTTTTGGATACCGTAATCCAAATTCTTCTGTTCCTTTGAGATATCTAAAAATCCTCTTCACTACTAATACATGTTATTCCTTTGGTGCTGCTTGAAATTGTGCCACCTGTCCAACTACTTGCATTACATCTGTTCTAGATGTTGTCGCATATAGTAAACTACCAATCATTGACCTGTATTGCCTCTAGTTTGTAGACTTCGAATCATCATCTTTTCTCAACTTGCAACTGGTTTGCATAGGAGTGATAACTAGTTTGCAATCTTCCATTCTGAACCTCTTTATCATTTTTCTGACATACTTAGTTTGAGAAACAAAAATTCCTTGATTTTTTTGATGTATCTGAAGACCCAAAATCAAGGATAGTTCTCCAAGTAATGACATTTCAAATTCATTCTGTATATCCTTTGCAAATTTTTGGCTTGATGTAGAGGTTGTTGTCTGCACTTCCTTTTTTGAACCCTTCCTGTTGTAAATATTTATCTAGTCTATAGTACCATGCTCTAGGAACCAATTGTTCAATGTAGACTTCTTCTTCAAGTTCCCCGTTCAGAAAAGTTGATTTCACGTCCATATCTGTCCATACTGTTCAAGACTCTGCTACACAACTGTCCATAATTTTGACTCATATGTCACTATACTATCATGAAGTACCACTACAACTGATTAATATATCATATTGTACTTATGCTAACTGAATGCATTGAATCTGTCTACTCAAATTATGCAAGCTACTCGAAGGATGGTTCTTTGGTCTATCTCAACTACTACATAGAATCCCCCTGTCTATTATTCATATTATATGGGAGTCTCTAATCCTGCTGTGAAGTGCATTCATCATCATCTTCATTAGTAGATTCATCATCTCTCTGATCTCTGAATTTTTTCTTTCTGTTTGTGGAT
The DNA here is from genome assembly GCA_010110895.2 of Picea sitchensis. Taxonomy (NCBI): domain Eukaryota; kingdom Viridiplantae; phylum Streptophyta; class Pinopsida; order Pinales; family Pinaceae; genus Picea; species Picea sitchensis. Next base: position 12,554 of record SNQJ01S0212432.1, on the reverse strand, counting down.
TCATCTTTCACTACAATTCCTGAAATTACAATATCTTGAACCTGTTCCTTATTTACATGTCCTTCTTTTCTTTCAATTATTTTCCAAACCTTTTTGTATTTGACGTTTTTTCTGTAGAATTTATTCATCTCATTTTATTTCCAAGTTTGGGATCTCTGGGACATGTTCTTTGTTAACCTTTTCTTTGTGTTTTCTTATCCATACTTTCTTTTATATGATATCAATGTTCTCTTTCATGGAAGTATCTATCATGCTTCTAAAATCACTAGCTATGTGTCCATAGTTATGAAATTTGTAACATTCAATGTTACGTGGGGCCACAAAGACACTTCTTTCTTGAACATTTTTTTTATAATCCCTGCAATCTTCAACCTTATGTCCAAAATTAGTACAATAAAAACAATGACCATAAAAGAAATTTGCATACCTGGGAGTGAATGATCTTCTTTGTGGTGTAGTGCTTCTGAATTTCTTCCTTGACTAATCATGATCATGATTGAAGCTTCTTTGTGGCTTGAATATGAATGGTATTATTGAAGATGTATCTTCAATATTTTTCTTAGATTCTGGTTGACCACGATTCCTTCCTTTGAGTACTTCTGCATAACTCTTTCTATTTTCTTCATTCTTATTTTCTAGCAACCTAGAGTGATTCTCTTCATTCTCTATAACTGATGTGGATGTTTCTATCTCTTCAACATTCTTATTGAGCTTGGCGATTTTACTTCTCAATGTGACAACTTCTTCTTCAAGATTCTCAACCTCTTATTATTTCTCCATTATCCGAGACTTCATGAATTCTTCTATTCTTTTTGCTTCTTCAAGATAAATTTTTATTTCTTCTTCAAGTCCTTTCTCTTCTTGACCAAACTCTGCCTCAAGATGGTTTAGATCGTTAGTTCTTAAGATGATATGTCAACATATTCTCTCTCATTTCTACTTCTTCCTTCTATGCTTCTATGTTGGCTTCCAAATACTTCTTTTGATATTCAAGATTTTCTTCGATCTTTCTGGCTTCTTCTAGCTGAGTTCTTAAGTTCTCGATGACCTGTTGGGATTCTTAAAAAATGTGAACACTTTCCTTTTGTTTCATCAATTCTTTCTTGAGTGGCTTGTTTTCTTCTCTTAGTTCATCTAAAGCACTAATCAATTCTGCTTCATAATTGTCTTCCTTTTCAATTAGTTTTTCTGTCTCATTTCCTTCATGGCATTCTATTTCAAGATGTCTATGTTTTTCACAATTAAAGCAAAACAACATACCTCTGGTGATTATGTACTCTCCATCTTTTGAATCTAGCAAAACAACATACCGTGATTATGTACTCATCTTTTGAATCTATTTGACAATGTGAACATACTTCTTCTTGACGAAATTCTCGATCTTCTTCTTGACATTTTCTCAATCTACTACATGGTGAATAATATATATCATGTAATGATCTCAAATTTCTTTGAATGATGAACATATACCAACCTTTTCTCTTAACGGATTAGGGTAATCCTCTTCCCCGATGCAATCCATTTCTATTTTGTTATTCTTCTTCAATTTTTTTTCTGGTCGCAATATTTTCCTTTTGAACTATCATATCTTGTAACGACTCATAGCCAAATATAATACCCATGTCTAGTATAAACACTTGTGTCCTTTCACTCCATAGATCATACTTTAAACCATTATGACCATTGAATAATGGTACCATTTTCGTAATAATCCATGATTCTTCTAGTGGTTAAACTATTTCTTGAAGGAACTCACTCTGATACAAATTGCCGGATTACTCGAGGGAATTAGTAATAGAGCAATTTAATCATTTTAACCATATAATGCAAGTGCTATATCAATGTGGCATTGCTATCCACAATTGCAGAGTAAATAAACAATGAAATGAGTAATCACACACATACATAATACAACACTCATGTTTTTTACGTGGAAAACCCAAAGTGGTAGAAAACCAACATAATGCTTTTTCTTATATGTATTTTAGAATTACATTCATTGGAAAAAAAAAAAAAAAAAAAAAAAAAAAAAAAAAGGAGGCTCCAACCCCTTAGTTTATCGTGTTACAACCCGGGAGGGAAGTCTAAATTCCCTATTCTCTCGAAATATAAACTGTATGAGGCTACAAACTCTATGTTCTCCAGCTAACTTGAAGGTGGCTACAACTACATGTTCTGTTCTATCCAACCGCCTCTCAACATGTATAAGTATAATGATGGAAACACTATCAATTATCACCGCGGAGATATACTCACTATAAACCTCGCACTAATCAACCTGCACTAAACAACCCATACCAATAACCTAAACCATGCATCAACCGTACTCTCAAACCTGTTATCAATATGTACCATAAACAAGCATCAACCATGTACCACGTACCAAAATAAATCAGAATCAACTTGTGTCATGAACAAGTAAATCAACTATGCACTCAAACATGTACACGTAACTCACACAAACAACTTGTCCAACAACTGGTCAAAACAACAACCCGCTTCATCAATCTTATCAACTACAAATCAGATTCTACTACCAAGATCAATCACCAAGACAAATTTCAAAGATGTGTATCAACCAAGCATAACACAACAACTCATAATCATCACTAAGATCAATACGTGATTCTAACAATATGCACGCCAATGCTATGCATGCTGGGTATCATTCATAAACCATGTCAACAATACTACTAACACGTTGTCTCCAACCATACCAAGTATGTACCAATCATGTACCAACTACTCATCAACTATGACTCATCAATATGTACCAAATACTTCACTAACTAGGCACTTCATGTATGTGCCAACTCACCAACTACTGTCTCAAATCCATGTACCCCCAACATGTACCTCAACCAAAAGACTATCACACTTTATCATCCAAATCTGATTTGTAACTCTCGTAATAGACCTGGTGTATGGCGATCACATACCGCAACCTTCCTCTTTAACTTTAAATAAATAAGAGAATTAGTATTTTCATCAAACTTATTTAGTCTCACATGCACTAGTTTTGGATTAGTCAACAACCCTAACTTAATAATCATAACTATGTACCTATAATGAATATGTATAAAATAGTACAATGTTATTTTAGTGTCTTGTCTCGAATTTCTCCAGGTTTAACTTCTTAGAACCTCCTAGAAAAGGATTTATAGAAAAATGACACAATTTGTTGAATTTGTCTTATATTAGATGAACTTAGTAGAGTTGCTCCCACATAGAATATTTTGGTGTGGATGTAGATAAGGAAATGAAGGGCAAATAATACTAAAGAGTTTAATCTAACCAATACATTTATTCTTATTTAATTTGGATCTATTATGAATAGTTATGACATTTTTCATCCTGTGTTCATATTTTAGACTAGTTTCGTGACTAGCCACAAAACCTATCAGTCTACGAGTAACTCCAAAATACAGCACTCCACAAGTGAATTTTTTTTATCACATCCATATGGATATGTTTCCTCAACGAAATCCTAATTTCATAGTTTGAATCATTCTAGAAAACAATTATTGAGAAAATGGTGAGGATGACTCAGAATAATATACCTTAGAAAGAATCATCAAAATAATTTATGCTCCCTTTAATTCTCATTTCTTTACTTCATCTTCATGAAATTCTAGATATATCCTTTATTACCTTCAAATACTTGTAGATATCTCAATATGCTCCAAGTGTGATTAAAATTATAGATCCTTTCTCTTTATTTATACTTTCATGTAGCACTTAAGGGCCATACTAACCATCTTAACCCACTTTCCTTATTTTAAGGTTAACCCACTTCTAACCACTTGTCCACCTAGTAATTTCTCCATTAACTATTATTTAAATAAATTTTTGTATCCACTTTGGACTTATATACATTACACTCATCACTTTACTTTATTATTTACCTCTAAAATCTCTTAAACCACTTTCCTTATTTTAGGTTAACCCACTCTAACCCCTGTCCAGTTAGTAATTCTCCATTAACTTTAATTATTTAAATACCAATTTTGTATCCAATTCCATTCTATAGGTGCATACTCATCACTTCAATTTATTTCTTAAATAATTTATTTTTGGTAAACTACTTTGACTACTTTGACCTTTTGGGGATTCTCAGATGACTCATGAGGGTTCTCCTTAACTTCACATGGCCTTAACTCTCTAACCATGAGAGGATTCTATGGATTTTGCTCCACATAACTCCAGAAATGACATGACATGTATATTACATCTAGAACATTATTAACTTCAAATATATTAAAATGCATACCACTATACATCAAAAAAAACTTTGGTCCATTACACAAACCATTGTACTACCAAAACTTGCTACCAGACTTTCTTCAAGGGTTGACATCAATGAAAACCGACTCCAAATAATCAACAACTATTGTGCCATGTGGAAATGTGTTTTGATACTTCTAAGAGTTGAAGATGATGTTTTCTAAGTGCCACATGTCGTTCCAAGTGGTATGTACACGTGGAAATAGATGCCTAGTGGGTACGTATACATGGCAAGAGACGTCGAGGTGGAAAGATCCTAACATCCGTGAGGAGCTGGACCTTTGAGCTACGGAGTTCCTCGATGTGTTCCTAGAGTTTTACTCCAAAGAGTTCGTGAGTACAACTCAAGAGAATGGAAGAATGGATCCAAATTCCGATCAAGATCACATCTGAGGGAGGCCATGATGCAATTTACAACCATCGACCATTGTAATTTTACCTACTAATACAAAGAGGTTTCCCAAAAATATTGTTAACTTGTGTGAAATTTAGAAATTCGAAAAAATACTAGTCGTAGATGGTTGGATCACCATGATCGTCATATCGGTTGGGGTGATGCTGTCAGACTCAACTCTCGGAGTTTGCAGAGTGGTTTGGAGTGGAAGTACACCAATGGAAGGGTTCCTTCATCATACCGAGAACGTTTTTGGAAGCAATGATAGGTGTATCTAAGGAGTGGCTGGTAAACGCTTAATGGCCCATGCCACATAGGATGGAACGTGTACCAAGGTGCCACATGGCATTGAGGTGGAAATGAGGATAAAATTCTCGAAAACTTTGGAAGGTTGTAACTTTGAATCCAGTGATCGAAATTGAGCATGGTTACAATAATTGGAAATCTCTAGACGAATATTAAATACATGAAGTCTAATTGGAGAAAAAGTATTAGAAAAATAAAGTGACAATCTCATCAGCCTTAACAAGAACTAGAGGGTCGTGACGCTACAAAGTGATATCAGAGATCTAGTTTCAACACTAGGACCGATGTACGTAGATTAGTTATAGGACTGGATGTATTAACTCTATGATGAGTTTAGTAATTCATAAATTGTGTTATTATTTCTTTTGTTCGACCAATATTACTACCTGTACATTTTGTAGAATTAAGAGTATATAGACCAAAGCCATGACAAACTAGGAAGATGCACAAAGGATTTACAACCATGCAGAGGAAGTAAAGGGGCAGTGGATCAACATGGGTAATGAAATAACTAAATCCAATGGACATGATGAACTAAAATATGAAAATCATGCATTTGGTGGAGAGACCAAGAGTTTGAAAAAAATCTCCTAAGTTATAAAGATGATAATACTAGGCTTATGAGAGCCAAGGAATAAAAATATGATTTGAACATCAATCTATGACAAAGAATGGATAAAATAGAGAAGAAACTGGATATGATTCATTCTAGCATGGAAAAGGGGTGTAAGTCTCGTGACATAAGAAGCGAGACAAGGAATTATGATAGACACCATCAACCCTCACTTAAACATTCAACTAGGAGGTCATGTGGTAGCTCAACCCCGTCCCTTGTTAGAAATCATAAGAACAAATCTGTTGTAGATGAGTTATTGGGAAAGATGAATAAGATTAAACCTTCACTTTTGATGGTGAGCACAATAAGGATGAGGATGCATAAACCTAGCTGTTGGGTATGAGAAAATACTTTCAGCTACATAATTATTCCTCCTCCTCAGAAGGGAGAATGAAAATTTACCAACATAAAGGAAAATGATCAATGTGGCAGGATCAATTGTGAAAGTGAAACACAATGATGAGAAAAATGTTACCTTTTGGAGGATTTCAATAGATATTTTGAAAAGAAATATTTCACTAACTACTCCTATGATAGGAAAATGAAAGAGTTCTTTGAACTCAAGCCTGAGCATGACCATAGATGATTATAAAAGGAGATTCTTAGAGCTACTAAAATACTTACCTTTTATTAAGGATGAACATGTGAATATTCAAAGGTACCCTAGTGGGCTTCCATCATTTATTAACGATAAGATACAATATGACATCCTAAGACATATAGTGGAAGAGACAATAAGGAGAGATAAATGTCTATATGATCAACATAGACACAAATCAAATTTCCAAAATACTTGGGAGGGAAAGAAGATAAACAAAACAAAACAGAGGAAGAAGGGAAGAAAACTACATTTTTTTAGAAATAACACTCAAAGACAATCAGCGCCCAAGGAGCCCATGATGATTGAATCCATGGGACAAAGACCAAGGAAACAACCAATGAAGTGTTGGGGTTGTAATGGAGACCATATGTACTGGTATTTTCCTCATAGAGCTAAAAAAGTGAGGGTTGTTAACAATGTACAACAAGATGAAACAATTGAGGACATGGGCAGAAATGTACCCAGGATTTATGCAACCCTGGACAACAAGAAAAACAAATTTCAGTCTCACATGATTGAAGTAGAAGGTAATATTAACAACCAACCTATTGCTATTTTAATTTATTTGAGATCTAGTCATAGTTATCTATATCCTAATATGGTTGAAAGGTTTCAATTACCAAAAAGAAAAATTGGAAAACCATGGTTGGTACAACTAGCTACATGTGCTAAAAGGAAAATTAATGAAATGGTTAAGGCATGTCCAATGAACATGAATGGGATGAATACCAAAGAAAACCTGAAAATCATACCCTTGAGATATTATGACTTCCTCATTGGTATGGATTGGATGGACAAAGCACCATGCTATATTGGATTGTTACAATAAGGCATTTATTTACTTGGATGGGGAGGGCAACTTGAGAATTATATAGAGTATTGCAAGAGTTGTATCTATCAGAGAAGATTCATCCCTGAAGCTGAAGACAAGTTTCATAAATAGATGTCAAATATTTGCAACACATTTGGAGGAATCTCCTAAGGATAAGGTGCCAGACATGGAGGACTATGCAGTCCTAAAAGAATTTGAAGAAGTGTTTGGAGAAATTCCCGAGTTACCACCCAAAAGGGATATTGATTTTTCAATTAACCTAATTCTTGGAGAAACCCTTGTATCCAAGGATCCTTACAGGATGAGTATACTTGAGTTGAAGGAGCTACAGATGCAGTTGTAGGAACTTTTGAAGAAAGGGTATATATGTCCAAGTGTATCACCCTGGGGTGCATTGATGTTATTTGTAAAAAGGAAGGATGGAACCTTGAGACCTTGTATTGATTTTAGGTAGATAAATAAAGTAACTATAAAGAACAAATATCCTTTTCCAAGGATAAATTACCTCTTTGATCAACTGAAAGACGAAAATGTAGTTTCCAATATTGATCTCAGATATGGATGTCATCAAGTGAGAACTAAAGAAGAGGATATCAGTAAGACTGCCTTCAGAACAAGTTATGGTCACTATGATTTCACAATAGTTCCATTTGGATTGTGAAATCCACTGGTTGTATTCATGTGTTTAATGAATGGCATTTTCAGAGAATACTTGGATAATTTTGTCACTGTCTTCTTGGATGACATTCTTATTTATTCCAAATATGAATAATATCATGAACAACATTTGATAAGGGTGATCCAAGTATTGAGAGAGAATCAAATTTATGCCAAGTTGAATAAATGCTCCTTCTACCAGAGGCAGATTCATTATTTGGGAAATATCATATCAAAGGAAGGGATAATTGTAGATCCAAAAAATATAAAAGCCATCGAAGGATGGCCAACACCAATAAATTTCTCCGAGGTGAGGTCCTTCATGGGACTTGTAGGTTATTATAGGAGGTTCATTGAAGGGTTTTCTAGAATTGCACACCCAATCAATGTTAGAATAATGTTTATGTGTTCATTTAACCATATACAATGCTACACCATTGTCACCCAACCATAGGCACACAACCACCCCTGAGCACGTTAACCTTTGACAGAAAGAATGTTTCCAGGAAGACATACCAGAACCAATAGATAACCAAGAGAGCACACTTTCTCTAAGGGTAGCACACAAGAGAAAGTACCAGAAATCTTGAACAAGATAAAACCGTACAAATGCAACTGCTTCTACTCCTCCTCCAAAATTGCACATTGTTTTTGGTTTCCTAAGTGAGAGTGAGTGAACAAATGAGCCAAGACATCCTCTATTTATATTAATATGTCCAGTGACTTTTCTGGTTGGGTCGACCTGACTTTCTAGTAATTATATTTTTTGTTTATCTTTTTCCTGTGAGGCCGACTTGTCTTCCCAGAGGATAATACCTTAATATTATATATTCTACTAAGACGACATGTCTTCTAGGGTTTTCACACATTTTTTTAGGGTTTCTCTTGCTTATGGAATATTCTATTCTAGTCAAGGGTTACATATGGAGGTTAATACCTCTTGTAGCTACCATAATATCAACACTCCCTCTTATCTAGGGAGGTATTAATGGTATCAAACAAATCCATCCATATTCACATGGAATGAGAAAGACTCACATAATATTGTATACCATTCTACATGTAGCATCATCATAAGTATCATCATTTCTATTAGCATCAACTGGTAGAAATCATCAAAATGTATCGTCGTCCTTGTTCTTGGTATTCTTCTGTCATAGCAAATATCACAGTATCCATGAGCCTCATTTAGCTAATTTGATGATCCATATCCACCACCATGTGTCTACCACCTTGGGTAATTTTTGTCCCATGACAAGAATCATGACCTCATCGGAGCCACATTCACCTCATAGTCGATCCTCTCATAGGATCACTCCATGAATTCATTTAGCTCGATGCTATCAGGCACGTGTGTCTAGCACCTCAGGTCATTCTTTTCCCATGAAAATAATTATGACCACATCAGAGCCACAAACACCTCATGGTGATCCTCTCATAGGATCACTCCATGAATGCATTTAGATCGATGCTATCAGACACATGGAATTTCACCTCAAGCACCTCAAGTCTTCACTCTGTCGAAGACTACATTGGGGAACATATAATCCAAATGTAGATGTTCCCTATCTCCCCTGGTCTGTAGCCTAGTTCCTTTGGAGATATATTTGGCCTGATGCTTATTGGGGGTACTCACCTACTCGTGAGTTAACTACTCACCTACTCATGATATTTTCAAGGCCTAATGCAATTCACACATAGGATATCTAGAAACAACTTGAATCTTTAGTCCATTGAATATTACATTTGGGCCTATTCCCACACGATCAAGTCTGTCTGATCAATACTGGAATATCGACATGATGCTGCAATCATCAATACTCCCCCATGGAAACACATCAGTCCTGCCAAGATTGTCCCAGACAAAGGCTTAGTGAAAATGTCAACTATTTTCTCATATTTGGATAAGTGATGGAGCATCACTGCTCCTTCCTGCACAATGTCTCTGATGAAGTCCTGCATATCCTTCATCTTATGATCTGAAGTCAACTCCCTTTATCCGAGATAATCCCTGGACAATTCTTCCGTCCACTGCATGCCCCTTTGCATCCTACAAATTGTCATGAAACCAAGCTGACTTCTTCCTGATCAATGATTCCATCTAAATTTTGACTCCCTCTGAGTCCTTTCAAGTATTTCTTTTATGTGGTAACCTTCTTGGAATACGTAGGATAACCCACCTAAAACAGAAATAACAAGAGAAAAATTATTTCCAATATAATAGTATTTTGTATAAGAACATATCAATTTCATGGTAATTCATTATAACATTACCAAGGTGTCCTGGATGAGAATAAGAACAAGAAATATCTCCTAGAGGAGATGTTAGTTCATATTGACATTAAGTACAATAAGCATTTATTAATAGTACATGCTACTAGGTATCCATTTGTTCCTAGCATTAATAAAATATAAAGGTTTCCAATAATCACTTAAGCAACAATAATAAAAATATCAAACATGATATGCAAACCTGGAGTTTGGCTATTGTTCCGCTTGAGTTTCTTTTCTTCTGAGACAAGTATTCTTACCAGCCTGGAGATTGTATTGTTACTATGAATGTATTGGATCTAAGATCCTTCTAGATCTACTATTGCTACTGGACAAAAGAACCCTTCTCCTGCAAACACCCTCAAGATAGTGATACAATTTAAACATTTACAAGTACATACCTCCGACAACAACGACACCATTTGACAATAGTGACAAGCAATGATGAACTCAAAAATTTAAAAGTGCTCCATCTTGAAATATGGAGGTAGATGTACATTTTCTAGGGTAAGGCGTGTTGATGAATGCAACTATGTGAGAAATTCTCCAGCTTACAAACCTGTGAGGTGTGGATCATTGCAGCTATGTAAGTATTTCTCTCAACTTACAAACCTGAGAGAAATCCCCTAAGAAGGGTACATGGTTCCTGCCTAAGACAGATCTAGGAACGTAGAGATGACCTCCTCCATTCAGAGAGTTGAGAACAACTCCATATGATTATCCATTGGGAAAGGCGATCTGTTGAGTTGGACGTGCCTATGACTGAGCACAGGGTGAACATGTGAAATCCCAAAGTGTTGGGTGCATCGTCATGTGAACATAAATGAAGATGATGTGTTAAGTCTCCTCTGAGCAACAGAGTTGACGAGAAAACTCCAGATGATTCTTCTGTGTGAGGCAGTGCGAGAGAAGATCTGTAGAGTGGATGTGCTTGTGGATGAGCACAAGTGAATGTGTGTATATTTGGTTCTTCTGTGTAGTGTAGTGAGCTAGAGATATGAAATCCCTATGGATGTGCCCCTAGTGGATGAGAACTAGTGGGTGTATCAGATCCTTTGCTATATATTTTTCAAGAGTCAGACCTTCCTGTAACCCTAATTGTAATGTAAAGGGTACAGGTCGTCCCTACCTCAATGTGACTAATAATAAATATAAAAGATAATTAATATGGATAATAATAATAATAATAATAATAATAATAATAATAATTATTATTATTATTATTATATGACTTAGAGAGGTCGACCCTGTTGAGCCAATAGACACTTCAGTTGATAGGATAAGTCTAATATAAGTAAATGGAAATTCCCCATTGTGGACATATATCTTTCTTGTGAGTTTGAAAATTTCAGCAAATACATCTACTTGGGAAAAGGTGCACACCTCTCTTGGGTGCTAGTCTTCTAGGGTTTGAACACCCTCTTGTGTGCAAGGTCTTTCTTGGTGGTGAAGGTATTTCTCTTGAATAATATTTCCTTGTTGAGAAGGGTTTCCCAAGAGACTTCTTGTGTTCTTGTGCATGGTGTTTCTTCTTGTGATCTTGGTTGTTGCAACATTATTGTCTATGGTTAAGTTAAATGATAAAATGGAATGAAATTCATGATTAACCTAGATTATTGAGAAATCAACATGGTTTAAGAGCATAGGTCTTGAAGAACCTGTTGCACAAGAATCTACTAGTCTCCTCTCTTTTATGCAAGACCGTACGACCCTCCTAGGGTTTCCAGAAAATCCGTACGACCTTCATTTATGAGGTGTTTCAGCCCTTAAACACTTTAACGTTGGGGAAAATTTTGGCATAGGAGAGTATGGACTCCTCAAATGCATCTACAGAGACTCTCAGAGTGACATTTCGAGCATTTTGAAATTTTGTCCCTAGGGTTTCTAGGGTTTCACCAATATTTGTAGAAATTTAAGAATTAGGGTTTCTGCAAACTCATTGAAGGAGATTTTCATCTCACCAGTGTTATTCTATCTTTCAAAGGCTTATTGTTGGTAGTCATAAGTCCAATAAAACCTATAAGTGCTAGCCTATTCTAGCCATTAGGTTTTCTAGCCTAGTTGACAAAGGGTTGTGAAGAATCTAAAATTATGATGATGGGAGATAAGCTTGATGAATCTAACAAATTCAAAGTTATTGAAAGTCAAGACTTCAGAGGAAGACTTATTGTGGGTAATACAAAAGGGTTTACCAGAGACAACTATCAATAAATGGAAGGAAGATGATGTTGGACAACTGAGAGGGGGGGGGTGAATCAATTGTTACCATGCTTAAACAATTATGCTTCTTTTAAACTCTTTGCAGAAACACTGAATGATGATCACATTAATGCAGGGAAATAATCAATGGCACATTCAACATCAGTCACACATATATGAGAAACACAGAGACAAATATTTCTCGAGGAAACCCATACAGGGTAAAAACCTCTTTTTCTTTATATGATAAGTAATAATTACATTCTTTACATTATCATACATATGAGAACCAACTCATAATGAGGCTACAACCTCTGTTTTGCAAGCTGCTACTTGCTGAGAGCACCAACTATCTGTTTTCTCTAGCACCCACTAGAAGGAAGCACCAACTCCC
>SNQJ01S0212431.1:1578-12805 GCA_010110895.2 Picea sitchensis | reverse complement strand
ATATTGCATTTTTTATGTGGGTTGTATTATGTCCAGTTTGTATATTCATGATTTTTTTGTATATTAAGGGTTTTGTTGCATTATAATGTTAATGAAATGTGATGTCACATTGTGACATTCATAAAGGATTTTGTCCCATTGTGACATTTATTGAGGGTTTTGTTATATTGTGGCATTCCTTAATGGTTTTTTCATATTGTGGAATTCATCTTTCCTCTTTAATGACTATGTCACATTGTGACATCATCAAATTTCATGTCACATTACGATGTTCAAATGTGATGTTGCATTACAACATTCATAAAGGGTTTTTTCACATTGCAACATTCATCTTGGGTTATGTTGGATTACGATGTTTGAACATGGTTATGTCACATTGTGTAAGAGATTTAGAATATTATTAATATATTTAGGAATGTATCTATTTGACATATTTTTTCCTTAAAAATATTACGTCACATTGTGACGTTCATTTAGGGTTATGCCACCTCATGAAATTCCTTTAGGGTTATGCTTGAGTGCAATGTTTATGACTTTCATCCCTTGTATTGGGATATGGGTGCGAGATTAAAGGTCATCCATATTCAACCATTCATAAACATCACACTAAGTTGACTATGGTTGACCATGTTGATTATGGTGAGTAATGGTTCACTATGGTTAACCATGTTGATTATGGTGAGTAATGGTTGACTATGGTTGATCATGTTGATTATGGTGAGTGATGGTTGAATATGGTTGATTGTGTTGAACCATGGTTTACTATGTTAATATCGCATTGTGACGTTCATATTTGTTGAATAATGTCGAATCGGTACATTCCTTAATGGTTTTGTTTCATTTTGACATACATCTTCATTGCCTTACTTCAACTCAATATTGGTCAAAATTGCATACTATGCACTTTGACCAAATTGTAGACAAGCCAATAATCAATTTCAACAATGAAATGGTATTAGAAATTAGAATTTTCAACTCAATATTGGTTTTTTATTTAATTTAAAAAATATATATTCAAATCCAACACAAATTAAATGTGTTAGAAAATTGTATGCGTACCTTCCATTCCCATATCGGTACCCAGACCTTCATGCTCATGATCTAGTTCCTTATGATCATGATTGATAGTTTGGTTTTCAAGATAGAGATTCTAATGAACAAGCTCTTCAACAAATACAAGTTGTCTATCGGCTGAGTACTTTTGTATTCTTTGTGCTAACCGACATCAAGATCAATATAACTACAGAAGAGATAACCAAAAGACAATAATTGTAGGAGAGGCATTTTACTGGAACTTTGAGGCTTTGCTTGCTAGGGGGAAGGAATCAAAGCGACGAGACTCGGTTTCAAGTGTTGATAAGTTGGTAGCATGCTAAGAGTGAAATATATTCATCTTTCAATGTACTCACCATACAAAGAGGAAAATCCCCAACTGTTGATTTTCTTCACACAAGGTGTGTTTTGGTCGGAAGCATGCATTCCATTGGGTAGTTTGAAATTCCTTAAGGGTGCAATTGGCATGTCATTATGCTTTGTATGGTTTGGTTATGTTTCTCAGAGTTTGTGAGCAGCTAGTTTATGTGCCCAAGACAAAGAATATGATCACATTAATTTTGTGTGCCCAAGACAAAGAATATGTTCACATTAGGACACAGTTTTGAATAGAATAACTTAACCACTTGCATATTGATGATTTGCTAGAAAACCCTCAATGCTATTATTTTACCATATTTTGTGATGTAATCGTTGTCTTGAGCCAAGTTGTAGGTCTAGGCATGTATCCTTTAGATGATCAAGTTTTACTTATTTTCGTTGTATCAATCTATTTATACCCCATTTGGGAGTGTGTAATGATTTGGGTTAGAACTAGTGTTCGTTTTACTTCTACAATGGATTCTTAACCTATATTGTAATTTCCGCTATCAAGTTATAAGTTTTGAATCACTTCTAAGGAATTTGTTTGTTATCAAACCTTGAGAATTTCTTTGGCATTCACCTTCGGGAGCAGAGTGTTGGGTATTGGACTCTCTATCAACGAAAATTGGATAATTGGATAGGAAGGCTTTTGAACTTGGAATGTCTCAAGTTGAATTGCAGGAAATCAAAAATATTCTTGGAAGACACGAGGAAATCAATAACAATATTATCTTAGCTATCTTAGCCCTAAACACCAAAATCGTAGACCCAAAGAAATCCTATGTGAATCATAACACTCTCGATAAGAGTGTTAATGAATTCGCAAAGCATGGAGAATATCTCCTTGAAATCCAATAACCAAGGAACCCAAAATTCCATTCACGAAGGGCACAATGAAGTAGAAATTGTTAGTCAAAATCAAGTGCCAATGGATATAGAGGGACTAGGTTACCAAGACACCGTCAAGGAGCATGAAGATCATGGAAACGTGTAGGTTTAACTCAACTCAATATGCATGTTCTTTCATTCCTATGTATTTTGGGTCAATATTACACCCAAACAACATGTAGAAAAACTTGGAATGTTAACTCAACATCTATGTTTTTTAATTTAGATTTGAATTTAGTAATTTACTTTGAGAGGAGAAGATCCAAAAATACAAGAGGTTTAATTTAGATTTGAATTTAATAATTTACTCTGAGAGGAGAAGATCCAAAAATACATGTACGGGTTGTTTAGCTTCTCTGAAATACAAATTTTATGTAAGTCAATGTAAAATATTATATGATTATGTAATACAATATAATATTCTCTGAAATATATATTATAAAATGCTCTACTTGAAAGAAAAAAGAAAAAAAAAACATGAAAGATCATGTTTCCTCGTTAATATACTTTAAATATACTTTAAATGGAAAGAAAAATATATACGAGCAAATAGAATCCAAATGGGTTAGTATTAATGGATTTGTAATAGATTTATATAATTTAGGTATATGAATGGCATAAATAAGAAATATATTATCATAAGCCATAATGAAAGTCTTGCACAAATAAGAAAGATATTATTATAAACCCTTTAATCTTATTTGGCCATCATAAAGACAATTATTGAAACTTGATTAATTTATTTAATGTATTCATATATGCCATAATCTTTTTTCCAATAAAAAATTAGCTCAAATTTATATTAGGATATAAAAAAATTTACATCTTTTTCCATAGCATGGGCCCAGTCCATAATATGACTGATAATAAACTTTAGCAAAAAAATATTGTTAAGATAATAACTTCCTTAAAGGTCTCTGAGGACCAAAACTTCAAAAAGAAATACTACAAGATTACAAGTTGTATCAAAAAATAAAACCCATCCAAGATACTAAAAGAGTTGTCTCATAGTACCAGATAATGATGGATAGCAATAAAGGACAAGGTAATTCATGGGACCTATGCTCCTAGAATCCCATTTGTACTAAGAAATTCTACCATTAGGTTCATGTATATCTTGTTTTGATAGTTGATCTGCCTCCTTGTTGAAATCCTTGTATATATGATGGAAGCTAATTTCTTGAATTTTTTTAATTAATTCATTTGTTCTATGCTTCCATCCTTCAATGGAGCTTCCCTGGAGCCTTCCTCTATTATTGAGCCATTCTATAATTACCTTTGAATCTCCCAGTGCTTGAAGTTTTGGAAGGGCTAAATGATTAGCCAAAGTAAGAGTTGCCTAGATTCCCAAGATTTTTGTCTTTGTATTTGTACCTTCTCCGTAGTTAAAATGCCATCTAAAAACTATTGAATCTGGAGTTTTGATTACACCCCCTAGTCCGCAAAGTTTATTATCTAACTCTGTTGCCCCATCAAAAAAATAAATAGAAAAACCAACATGTTGTGTGATCAAACAGGCTCTTATAGGGATAATTTTTTGAGTCGATGGATGCTTCTTGAAGAGACCCAGAGTCTTGATAACCATAGTGTGAACTGAAGGAGAAGTATTCTTGAAAGTAGCTTTGTTTCTTTTGATCCAAATAAACCAACATATAAGTGTTGCAAGAGTAGGAGAGACAAATTTATCCTTAGTACATAAATTAAAACAGTCAGGTAGTGTAAATCCTTCCCAATTTCTTTTAATCTTATATATAATTTTAATTCTTTCCCAGACCAACTTTGTGAAAGTATAATTTTAATTCTTTCCCAGATGGTTGATATCCTCGGAGCTTTTTTTACATAAGATACAGAGGCTTGGTCCCTCCCATCCTTTTTGTTGCAATATGTCCCATGTTAATATTTTGTGTTCAACCGCCATCCAAATAAAAAGATTGATCTTGAGTTGTAGGTCCCACTTCTAGATGTCATGCCTCCATATACCTAGAGTCAGAAATCTTTGTGTTGAAATAAGTGCCAAATAAGAATTTTTGACCGAAATTGTTCCAGAGGAGTTACCTCTTGTCCACATTAGTTTGTCTTCATTATCCCTGATAGTATCTCTAGCCCCAATAAGTGCCCTACGATAAAGATCCCATTCGGCTGCCAGCTCGCCTGGTAAACCTAGATCGTCTCTACAAAGCTAGTTTTTTGTAAGGGAGCAATGTTCCAAATGATTTTTATCTTGTGCAAGTACTGTGATCCTTTTCTCCTTTAAATGTGCAATAAGATCAACTAAGAGAAGGGATCTATCTCCAAGTCCTAATATTCTATCTCTACTAATAGAAATAACATGACCCGATCCAGGTATCCAGCTAAGCCAATGAGTAATAAGGTGGACTGACTTAATAAGACTATTCCAGATCCTTGAAGTTGCATTATGTTTGAAGGAGGTCGATCTGTACCAATTGATGATTGTATTATTATGAAGATATTTATCCTTTATAATATTGTTCCAAATGCCCTCCTGGGTGAGTACTCGCTAAAGTGTGTTGGTAGTCAATGCTGTGTTGAAATGGAATAAATTTTGAAAGCCCCAACCACCGCAATTTTTTGGTCTGGATAAAGAATCCCACCTACAAAGATGATAATGTTTGGTTTCATTGTTACCATTCCAAAGAAAGTTAAACATCAATTTTCATATTTTATTAATAACAGAGCATGGAATAGTCTCCAAAGACATCCAATATACTGGTTGACTCTCCAATACATACTTTATTAAAATATAACGACCACCCAAGGATAACCATCCATTGCACCATAGTTTATTAAAATATAACAACCACCCAAGGATAACCATCCTTCAAAAGGGTCAAGTAAAGTTGAAGTCTTATGTGCTTGAATTCGAAGTGAATGAAACCTCTTTATTTTTCCTTATGTATGATATGTCATGCTTTCATTTAACATCCTATGTGCATAAATTCATGGAAAAACAACATAAGAACATAATACACATAATGGATATGACACTTCCCTTGATAACAGAGTTCACCAGATGTGGGTTACCTCTCCGGGTCATGCTCCAAAGCCTGACCGCTTTATTCTCCTCGATGTAATGATGTCTCTCATTTCCAAGTTGTAAATCCAAAGTCCCTTTTTGGTGGCGACAAAAAGAGATTGCAATGTGATCAGGAATGTATACAGCTTCACAAGTTCTACTCATGAGGCATCCATCATGCTGACATGGACATAATTCTCACATACTTAATACATAAAAATATGAAGAATAAAATATGACCCCCATCAACATGGAGCCATAAAAAATCCTTAGATCTGGTGCTCATATATAAGAATAAATATGCAGCCCATACAAAAGATCCTAAAGCCACGAGAATTAGAACTTCTTCATTGGCCACTTGTCATGCAAGTGCCCCAATTTATCTGACACATATAACTGACTGATTTGATGTGAAAGAAGAGAAGAAAAGAATAGATAGAAGGAATAAGTTGATCTTCTTGCCCTGTTGCAGCCTCTCTATGCTCCTTCAGACCTATAACACGCATGTTATGCTACAACATTTTATGAAAAAACAACATAATGAAAAGCATGCTTACATTGGCTTCTCCATAGATTAACTTGTTGATTTGAATCTCTTCTTCAAAAACAGACCTCGTCATTGAATTCGCGTCGTCGAATTACCAAAAAATGATTGTCAAATCATCTCCATCCGATTCGGACACTTTCAGGCCCAAGAGACACCTCTGCCTCGGTTACCGTTCCACTGCCTCTGCAATAAATGACTCATTCTGGAATTAAGCCGATGAATTTTTCCTCAGATCAGAAAAATAACACCACCACTGCATTCATAGCATCATTTTACCTAAAAATGATTGTCTCCACGCCTCGATCCAAGCCGGACACTTTTTAGCTCAAGAGGCACCCTTGCCTCAGTTTGAGTGCCAATTTTGTACCAGTCCGTACAGTCCATACGGTCTATACCAAGATGTATGGGTGAACTCAAATCCTCTCTCGTGCTTTTTACACTAGTGTGTTCTTCCTGTCCCAAACTCTGAAATGGATCCCCCTTTAAATACAATTTTTAGGCGGTTAAGCAATAAGTGAGGAGGTTGGCAAAGTGGTTAGCGGAGTTAAATTTAGGGCGTTGGTTGGTGGAGGTCCCGAGGTCAAATCCCACGGGCCTCCCCATTTTGGCGAATGGTTAAAACCATTTTGGCGCATGCTGCTATATTTAGCGGGCAGTTTTGGCAACAGTTAAATTTGGCAGTGACTACCAAATATGGCGGAGCGTTTGGCATATACCCCCAAAATGGTGAAACCGCTAACTAGTTTTGGTGGCATCTTTAGAGGGGGATATTTATGGAGGATCTGCTATATATAGAAGAACTTTTTCCATATATGGCGGAGTTCTGTTAATATATATTTTTTTAATTTTCATTCGTTGAGCCTCCTTATGCATTTCGGAGGTACTATGAGGCGCCTCCCTATTGGGCCACATGGAATACACTGATTTGTCCACTTGGTTGTTGACATCACCTCTGTACCATATCTCCACATCATCCTGGACACATGGCACCTTCTGGGTGGTGCCATGTGGTGTCACCTGGGGTGGCACGTTTTTACTTGTCCACATGGTGCCCTAAAAATGCCAAATTTGAGTGACACGTGGCAGCGTCTGGTGCTTCCATGTGGCATGATAACATCATCATGACACATTTCACTCTTTTTTCTTTCCACGTGGGTTGTACGGATGCTGACCCATCCCTGCTGACTAGGTTGGGTTGACCAAAACTTTCATCGCTTATATATTTTGATCTGTAAATCCATTTGATGAGTCGTTTGCGCCGTTGGAAATCTTGTGACGCGCTCTTTGCGATCATGTCATTTTAATTGAATTTTGGGGACTTTGATTTTTTCCCTTTTCCTATCTGTTGAATCCATTCTGAGAATCCTAGGTTGCTTCTGTGCGTTATGGAACTCTTCTAAAACTTTTGTGATGTTCCCTAGATCCATCTGCATCATGTCTCCCAACTGAAAGAAATTTCGGTCCCCAAAATTCATTACATTAAGTTTCATGTCCAATGGACTTACAATAAGAAACTCATACCCAAACTACCTCATAAGGTCTAACAATATCAACATGTGCCAGAAAAGAAAAGAAGTGATATCAACAATTATCACTTTTACACAATATCCTTCTACGGGGTTTGAATGGCAACATGTGATTTACAAAACATGGCCACTCTTGACTAACTCAAAAGGATTTTCCCCATTTGTTCAACCATTTTACCGAACATGTCCTCTTTACCAAGTTGTCCTTTCTCTGGTAGTTGGTCTTCTCTTGGTGGCGGATTTTCCTGCAGCACTGCCTGACTGGTTGTCTCCCTCGAAGATGTATGTCTAGTCTTCTTGTCCCCCTTTGTATGTAGACCTGGATGTAAGGCCCAACAAGTGGCCTCACGATTCCCATCTCTTCTACAATGGTTGCAGTAGCCTTTCTCCTTCAGAGGTGCATTCCCCCTACTCTTTTCCATGTGTGGAAAACAATCTTCCATCCTCATCCTTCTCCTGGTTGCCATAACCTTCCTGCACGAGGATTTTCTCTTCCAACACTGGGACACTACATGGTTATTCAATCCACAAAAAGTGCATGGTCTCTGATGCCAAAATATTTTTTTTATAAGATTAACATGCTTATAATCAAATGGAATTTTAGAGTTTTGATATTTCTTATACCTCGGTGAGTTTCCTCTGGAGTCAGCCTGGAAAGAAGAGTTGGTCATTGTGATGCTCATCTCTCCCTGGAGATGTCTTGAATCCTTGATCATGAGAAGTTGTGCTCTCGGCCTGCACTAAATCAATTTCATCTCTTGATGAACTGTTGACCTCTGGAGTCTCAGTGATTGTCCTGGGGTCTTCTTCCCGAATGGTTTTGGAGATTTCTCCAACATCATTTGGGACATACACTATCCTAACATATCAAGGCCAAACCACTACCTCGATGGGATCCACAATACCTTGGCCATTGGTTCCAACACCTCCTCCTTCATATCCCATTTTTCTCATCAACTTTAAGCTGATGCAAGAAGCATGTTGTTCAAGGATTTCAAAAGAATCATTAGCATTAATCAAGAAAGGAACTATATGTGGTATATTTACCTCCACCTCAAACTAGGACCCTTGGTCTACTTCCTGAGATGTGTCTAGTTTTTCTTGGTGAGAAGGATTAATGGAAGATGCCTCTAGGAATTCTCCTTGGTTTATGGATGCATGTAGGTCATCTTCATTTGCTTAAAAAAGTGTGCATGCATTTGCATTTTCATGCTCGCACCCATAACTGGTGAAGTTGCCACGATCACAAGATGGTCTTATCATTTTCTCATTCATAGAGCCTTCCTCCGTATGTATCTTCATGGCTTGCAACTTCTCTTGCAACCTTTGGTTCTCTTCTTCTGCAACATGCAACAATGTCTTCGATCCAACATTCCCTGCTTGAAGCATTTGGTTGAGCTCTTGAAGCTCATCAAACCACGATTGATTTGGTGACCTTGTCATCCTTTGCTTCAACACCTACAATTGGTATCAAGTCTGCTCTGATACCACATGATCTAAACCTGGGAGCGATAAGTTTCCAATGATTGGTTGATTCTATCACTCCTTCAAAAGGGTCAGTTATAGATCGTTTTACTTGAGCGATTTGCAATTAAAGGTAAAGTTGAAGTCTTATGTGCTTGAATTCGAAGTGAATGAAACCTCTTTAGTTTTCCTTATGTCGATATGGCATGCTTTCATTTAACATCCTATGTGCGGAAATTCATGGAAAAACAACATAAGAACATAATACACATAATGGATATGACACTTCCCTTGATAACAGAGTTCACCCGATGTGGGCTACCTCTCCGTGTCATGCTCCTAAGCCTAACCACTTTATTCTCCTCTATGTAATGATGTTTCTCCTTTACAATTTGTAAGGCCAAAGTCCCTTTTCGGTGACGACAATAAGAGATCAGAATGTGATCAGGAATGTATACAACTTCACAAGTTCTACTCATGAGGCATCCATGATGTTGACATGGACATCATTCCCACATACTCAATACATAAAAAGATGAAGAATAAAATATGAGCCCCATCAACATGGAGACATCAAAAAGCCTTAGATCTACTGCTTATATTCAAGAATAAATATGAATCCCATACAAAATATCCTGAAACCACGAGAATCAGAACTTATTCATTGGCCACTTGTCATGCAAGTGCCCCAATTTATCTGTCATATATAACTGATTGATTTGATGTGAAATAAGAGAAGAAAATAATAGATAAAAGGAATAAGTTGATCTTGTTTCCCTGTTGCAGCCTCTCTATGCTCCTTCAGACCTATAACACGCATGCTATGCTACAAAATTTAATGACAAAACAACATATTGAAAAGCATGTTTACATTGGTTTCTCCATAGCTTAGCTTGTTGATTTGAAGCTCTGTTGCAAAAACAGACCTCGTCATTGAATTTGTGTCGTCGAATTACCAAAAAATGATTGTCAAATCATCTCCATCCGAGTCGGACACTTTTAGTCCTAAGAGACACCTTTGCCTCGGTTATCATGCCACTACCTCTGCAATAAATGACTCATTTTGGAATTAAGCTACTAAAGTTTTGCTCAGATTAGAAAACTAACACCACCACTCATTTGTGGCATAATTTTACCTAAAAAATACTGTCTCCACGCCTTAATCCGAGTTGGACACTTTTTGGCTCAAGAGGCACCCTTGCCTCGGTTTGCATGCCAATTTTTTACCAGGCCATACGAGCATGCTCATCTCCTCTCTCGTGCTCTGTGCACTGGTGTGTTCTGCATGTCTCGAACTATGAACCCAATCCCCCTTTAAATACAATTGTTATGCGGTTAAGCAATAAGTGAATTGGTTGGCGGAGTGGTTAGCGGAGCTAAATTTAGGGAATTGGTTGGTGAAGGTCACGAGGTCGAATCCCACGGGCCTCCCCATTTTGGCACACACTTCTATATTTAGCAGGTGGTTTTGGCAATAGGCAATACCTGTCAACCTTATTGTCAAAACCTATCAACCTAAACCGTTGGTTGCAATGTGTCAGTTGTTCTTGCCAGATGTTCGTGTTCGGGATTTGTTCCCCACCACCTCTGTCAAAGATTTGTTTTGTTCCACACCGCCTCTGTTTCAAGGAAGCCCCTCCAACCTATCAACCTAAACCGTTGATTGCAGTGTGTCAGTTGTTCCTGCCAGATGTTTGTGTGACAAATGTAACCTTGTTGTCGCAATGTGATGAAAATAGCCTCATTGTCACAATCTCACACAAATATCATGTCACCATTATGTGTCAAACATTTCCAAATATCGCTATGTGACGAACATAACCCATTGTTGCAATGTAATGTACACAACCCTGGCTAGTCATAGTCAACCCTGAGAAACCTTACTAAACTTTGGTCCACATAAAGCTTAACCATGGTAACTTAACCATAGTCAACCATGGAAAACCATAGACAGCCATGTGCAAGGTAAACTATATTAAACCATACTCTTGATCTTCGTCAACAATAGTCAACATAGTTAAGTAAATGGTCAACCTTATGTGATGAATATAACCTGATGTTGCAATCTGACAAACAAAATCAAACGTTGCAGCATGACGAACATAGTAATGTTGCATTGTGACGAACATAGTAGTGTCACAATTTGGGTAATGTAGCAATGTATCAAACATATCCTTGTCATCAAAATGTGATGAACATAGACCCATCGTTGTAATGTGAAGAACATTGTTAAGCCCTAAATAGTGGCTCATTACCCCTTAATTGGGGTATATTACATTAGTAATGTTATTTTATTTATGTCGGATTTATTCCATTAGTTGTAATTATACCTCCTAGTCTCTTATATATACC